>JAPYYQ010000859.1:0-48811 GCA_030522585.1 Anagyrus pseudococci
GCTTCCGGGTTTCATCAAGTTCCTATCGATCCGAAAGACGCACCAAAAACCGCGTTTTCTACCCCATTTTAACACCTACAATTCAAACGAATGCCGATGAGGTTAAAAGGGGCCTCCGCTACTTTCCAAGCCCTTATAGATAAGATTTTAACGGGACTGCAGGGAGTAGAATTGTTTGTCTACATGGATGACATTGTAGTATATGCAAAAACCCTTCAAGAACACAATGAGAAAATGAAAAAATTATTCGGTCGATTACAGACAACCGGTCTTACCCTGCAGCCTGATAAATGTCTTTTCCTACGCCGCGAAGTTGCCTACCTGGGTCATGTCATTTCAAATCAAGGGGTTCAACCAGATCCTAATAAAGTTCGAGCAGTATCTGAATTCCCTCGACCTAAAAACCATAAAAATATTAAATAATTTCTTGGATTAATAGCGTACTACCGACGGTTCATAAAAAACTTTGCAAAAATAGCCCAACCTCTTGATACATTACTAATAAAAGATATAACTTTCACTTGGACAGAACAACAAGAAAAAGTTTTCGAAGTCTTTAAAGAAATTCTATGTACCCCACCTTTATTAAAATTTCCGGATTTTACTCAGATTTTCGTAGTTACCACAGACGCATCTGATTTCGCACTGGGAGCTGTTTTAAGCCAGGGACCAATAGGTAAAGATTTACCAATTGCTTATGGATCCAGGGGATTAATAGACGCGGAAAGAAATTACACCAATTCCAAAAAAGAATTGCTCGCGGTTGTATACGGAGTGAATCATTTCAGACCTTATTTATACGGAAGGAAATTTACTCTGGTAACTGATTACCGCCCTTTAATATGGATACATACGATTAAAGATCCCACTTCCCGAATTGCTCGTTGGAAAATAAAACTAAGAGAATATGATTATGACGTGGTACATAAGGCCGGAAAGATAAATTTGAATGCAGATGCCTTGTCCCGAAATCCCGTAGACGAAGAAACAGATCCAATAAGTCCCCCAAGAACCCCGCCCCCATATGACCCAGACTATGAACAGACGTTAGAACATTTTAGGACCTTTAACCCTGCCCCTGAGTCGAAATCGCCGGTTAGGTGTGCCATCAAGCAGACTCCGAGATCTTGTCTCAAAGGTGATCTGACCATGGTTGCGATGTCTGCCTCTACCCAGGGAAATTGTCCCAGTGGGACGGGGTATGACTTAGGGCCCTGCGTTGCCGCCTTTACCCAGGGAAATTGTCCCAATGGGATAGGGCGTGACGGAAATCACGAAAGAGATGAAACCCATAACCCCAAAGAGAAAGAGAACGAAAGAGGGGACGCCCTCAGTGATTATGGTGACGTAGGGGAGATAGTAGACCCGGGAGTAATTTGACTATAAATACATCAATGGTTGATGCAAATTATTCACGAAAATCATAAAATTAAAAATTTCAAGCAACTAGGGCTGTCATAACCTAATATCGTCGCCCCGAACGAAAAAGCGGAGTATTCAAATGCCTCGCGAAAAACCATCACTACTTATTCGCAAACTCGCCGCGAAAAAGCATACTTCGTTATTTTCTCTCGAATAAACGCATTTTTCGAAATCTCGTCGCGAATAAACGCAGTTTCCACAATCTTGCCGCGGATAAACGTACTTTCCGCAATCTCGCCGTGAATAAACATACCGTTCCTTTCTTCAAATCTAATGTATTCAAAACCTGATAGAAACAATTTTTTTGTTTATATTCATTATTGTCTTTTCCTTATTGTAATTGTATTTAATTTTGATGACTTCCGGTATTGGTTGTGTATGTTCTATCAAAATTTTTTTTATTCGCGGCGAGATTGCGAAAAGTGCGTTTATTCGAAAGAAAATAACGGAGTATGCTTTTTTGCGGCGAGTTTGCGAATAAGTAGTGATGGTTTTTCGCGAGCTATTTGAATAGTCCGCTTTTTCGTTCGGGGCGACGATTTTAGGTTATGTCAACCCTAGTTGAATATTTTCCAAGTAAATCCTATATAAAAAAAGTGATGGGAAAAATGTATCGACATTTTAAAGCGCATTTGATTGGCTGATGGACTACAACGTTATTGGTTGGGCTTGAGATGTCGCCCAAATTCAAATATGAAATAAATAAACAAAGTGAGGTTATGGTATATATTTTTTAAAAAAAAGAAAGATGTTTAAACCTAAATTAAATTCAATTAATAAAAGTAGTTAAATAATATATTAGTCATAAACAAACGAAATAGTGCCGCGCGTAGCGAAATTTTTTGGTATTATGAGTTTTTTTAAAAAAAAAGGTCGGGTGCCGATGTCACGGAGCCTAAGATGCTGCTGTATGTGAGTGTGTGTGTATGTACGGATGTATGTGTATATATATAAAGTTCCTTTTTTCCAACAATCATGCTACAACAGAAAGAGAGAGAGAAATTAATCCCCGCGGAAATCGGGTTGAACACTTGGCAATGTTGCATACGAAATGCATTGGGATTCCAGGAAAAGGTCAATCCCTATACCAAAACACAGTGGCAGCAGCAGGCCAGAAGCTTTAGATTTGCATAAGCATCCCGGTCGTCTGGCTTCGTTAAATCATCCGGGAGTGGATCGAGGGCTGTATACACACGCGACTAGCGTATCTCTACGATCACTTATAATTGGATCGGGAGCCAGAGACCCATGGGGAAGGGAGAGGGCAGCGAGTACCTGACCATTCGAGCGCGTTCACGGCTAGCTCCGCATGTCTGACCAGGGCTTTCCACGACGTCACGTTCTGCTGCGGTCGAACGATCTCGGCAAGGGCCTAAAGGTGCGCGCCCTCGAAGCTGCAGGGCTTTCTCTTGCCAACTGTTGTCATTGCTATTCACGTTAGAAGTTTCGCGTTTGTTTCGCAACAGAGGAATCTTGGGGTATTTTGATCGAGCGTGAGTTAAACGAGCCGTGATGTTTTGCACGAGAAACGAAATACAAATCCATTAAAGTTTTTAGTTTTATGAGGATATTAAATTTAATGCTCGATTCATTCATTAAAACGCCATTCGTCATTTATGCGATTCGGAAAAAAATTAAAGTGAAATATCGGAAAATACACGATCACGGGCATGAAAGTTCATATCATCAAAGTTTAACGTCGAAATGTGAAATCGACGTTTTGAAAAGTCAAGTTTAATAAATGTAATCGACATTATCGATTACTCGGGGGAGAAACGAAATATACTCGCATCGAGCCGCCAACGTTTTGTTAAAAGGGCCGTTTATTCATTATGCGCAAAACTTGCGATTCTTCCCCGCTTACCACGCGGTATATCACAGCATCGATCAAGCCGATTAAATTACAATGCTCCGAAAATCAATCTCAAGAATATGGACGAGCTAATGGGCCGAGATAGGCGTGCGTTCGCGCGCTATTAGCGACGCACACCGCGGCGTTTGATCGAAGCGCATCAATATATAACACAGCCCGGCGAGAGTGTCGAAAGCGCCAGAAATAGCCGCGTCGGCTCTTTTCGAGGTTGATTTTCCTCGGTCGCGCTGCTATCCATCATGAATCGACGTCGCTTCGTCATTGGATTCGCCGCCCACAGCCATCGTTTATCCTTTCGCCGGCGCTCACTCCCTCGACAGCGCCGGCAAACAACGCACTATCACCATCTGACCCGATCCATCCCTCTTATCCCGTAGACGCACGCGTCTGACCAAACAGCCGGTTTTACTACTGAAAAGTTGCGATGGCGAATTTTAAAGTGCAATCCAATTACGGGCTTTTTTCTCTTTGTTAAAAACGTCCTCGGGGCTGACCCGGGAGGGCCCTGTGAGACAGAGAGAACAAGAAGAGGAGACACGGAGGGATGGGAAGCAGGGGGGGGGGGTGGAAAGAGAGCTTTAAGAGGAAAAACGTTGAGCGCACGCGAGTCATTAGGCATGCAGGGGAGGGAACGCACGAAGCGCAAACGACGCGATCGCATGCATAAAATGGGACAAAGTTCGTCCCGGGGTAAAGGAGAGCAGTGGGCGGAGGAGGGACACGCACCAGAGGAAAGTGTACTCTCTCGCTACTTCTATCCTCTCTCCCGCGAGCGCAAGCGGCCGGAGGAATAAATTGCCCCGGAGAGGGAGTTGGGAGAAAAAAGTCAGGGCTGCCGGCAAAAAAGACGCTTAGCCAAAGTTTTCGAGGACACGGGGACACACGAGAGAGAGAGAGAGAGAGAGAGAGAGCCGATCGCAATCTTCTCCCAAGCACGTCGGCTTCTCACTCTCTTTCTCTCTTTCTTTATATCTGTTAGGTGGAGGCAAACGCGGCAAATTGATCGCGAAATAAATAGCAGCTGGAATTTCGATGAGTATACGCCCTGGGTGTGTATGTGTTTTTGTTTTTTCTCGGACGTTTGGTCGGGGAGGCCAGCTAATTGGAAATCGTGAAATTAATTAACAAAAGCGCGACGTGATTTTAAATGAGAATCGATACCTTTTTGTGTTTCGTCGCACGGGTCGAGGGTAGGTGGGGGGGGGAGGGGGAGCGAACGTATAATAAAGCTGCATAAGTTGGCGTATGTATCGTAAACGAGAAACTCCCCCCGTCTCCTGACTTTTTATCACGATTCGTTTGTTTTTTACCCCAAATTGCCGATAAATTTTCCGAATGCATTTAAAAACTAACGAATTTCGTTAATTACGCGCGTGCGCGCCCCGTCGTTTATCGTCCGACGACCATTATTCTGGCGAGTTAAAAAGGAGCATAGTAAAAAAAGGCAGAAAATAAATAAACGAGAATAACCACTTGGAATTTTCAGCCGTATGTTTACGAGAGACAGTAACGTCCATCTAATCTACCACGTGCGCTTGATAAACTCGAATTTACGAACAACATAATACACGTGTGAGGAAGAGAGTGAGGAGGGGGAGTGGTAGAGTGGTGCAACTAAAAAGCTTAATATCCTTTGTCTCGGCGTCATTCGTTAAGCCCAGTAGCAGGCGCACCTTATCAGCCCAGTTCCACGTAGTCTCACCCCCCTCTTGCCCCCTAAAAAACGCATCTAATCGCGCTGAGGGAGGGTGGCTGACGCGCTACGCAGTATGGGGTGGTCCTCGGAAAAAGTATCGCGCGCGACTAACATCTTTTGCGCACGTATTCGCTCGAGAGGGGGGGTCCCCCTCTCTGGCTTCCGATTTAATTTGCCCGAGTATTCCAATCACGTACGCGCTACGTGCAAGTGTGAATGTTTAAAGTCGCGAGAGAGTTTCGCGATAGAAGGAGAGACTATCCTTTCCCCCGTATGCCACTGAGCTTGGGACTACCTTATTCCGCGTATTATTTCGCCCCGGCGCTAGATATTCGGGTAATTGCGTTAAATTACATTGTGCCGCCGGAGCTTTTGATGAAGCCAAGTTACGGAACGGGGGGCCTCCTCTCATGGAGCTTAAGTTCCCGCGCGAGTTACACACGCGCTGATATTAACGCGTCGTCCCCTTTTGTGTGTTTCGAGTAATTTACTTAAGGCGCTTAGTAAATTTCTTTAGCTGAGAAAATTTTGAGCGACTAATGACAGCGGCGACGCAAAAATATTTAACTGAACCGAAATGAACCGAATTAAAAACCTTCGTTTATCAACTATTATCACTACTTTTGCTTTCTCAAAGAGAAAGCTTTGTAAAGGTGAAAAATTTCGATTGCGTTTTTTTTTTGGTTTTCTAGACGTTTTGAAGGTTGCTGGAGTTATTATATCGACTAGAAATTTTGCACACTTATTTACTATGATTTAACTTAGAGTTGAATAGTTTTTGGAATGGATCAGACTTTATTAAGGGTGTTTTTTGGGTGTTAAAAATTTTGAAAAGTTTTATTTTTTTTAAATTTTAACCTTATAATGAGAATAATAAATTTTTTTAAATGCGTTTTGTAGAGCGTTTAAAGACCCTCGTACTCTCGCGAAGTGTAATTCAACTCAAATTTTTTAAGTACGCATAAACTCATTTAAGTAATACTAAATTTTAATAAAATAAAACTTTTTTTTATTTTATTTTTAATTTTAAGTTTAATACATTAAAGCAGACATTAAAAAATTTTTTTGAGCAAGCATTCTGCTGATACAGTTAGCAGCGAATATTTTCTAACACTTGTCGCGATTACCATAATTAATCGCTGGCGATAATGCTAACAAATTTACGACGAATGGTACGAGAGAAAGAGAATCGTAAATCACGAAAATGACATGTGTAATTGTTATCTCTTTTGCTTTCTCAGAGAAAGCTTTGTAGAGGTGAAAAATTTCGATTGCGTTTTTTTTTGGTTTTCTAGACGTTTTGAAGGTTGCTGGAGTTATTGTATCGGCTAAAAATTTTGCACACTTATTTACTTTAATTCAACTTAGAGTTGAATAGTTTTTGGAATGGATCAGACCTTATTAAGGGTGTTTTTTGGGGAGTTAAAAATTTTGAAAAATTTTATTTTTTAAAATTTTAACCTTATAATGAGAACAATAAATTTTTTTAAATGCGTTTTGTAGGGCGTTTAAAGACCTTTATTTTGCTTTTTTATTTTTAAAACCGGTCAACTCCTTCTTTAGTTATTTGAAAAAAACTGATTTTTTTAAATCATTAATATCTCTAAAACCATAAGAGATTCAATCTTGAATTTTTTAGGAAAAGTATGTATTTTTATGTTTTACAATTTGACAAAATTTTACGATTTTTAATGTATAAGGTTTGGAGAAAACCCTTATTGAGTAAAAATTGCGTTTTTTACGTTTTGCGATAACTTGAGTAATACTTAACGTAGGTACTCTATTTTCGCACAGATGTTCCCTCTCAAAATATCTCGAATCCAAAATTTATTTTTTGATTGGTTGTTTCTTTGTTTACTTATTAAGGTTTAAAGTTTTTTCGAAAAAAAACGAAAATTTATTGAACTAAAAGTATTTGATCATTTTACTTGAAATTTCACGGTGTATTTGTGTTTAATTAAAGGTATATTGAAGGTATAAGAAGAGAAAAATTGGAATTGATTTGCCGTATAATTTTTGTACGCTGACATATTAAAAGATTTTATTTTTTTTGTTTGAGAAAGCATTCTGCTAAGGTAGTTAGCAGCGGTTTTTTTTGATAATGCGAAATTAATCTCTGAGTACTTGGTGCTCGTCCTCGGTCGGCATGTCCGCCACCGCCTTGTTTATCCAGTTCAAGAATTTAGAGACTCTGGTGTAGTGCGCCGGCTTGCTGAAGTCCGAGCACGTCTCTTCGCTCGTGCTCAGTACGCCGGCGATTTTTTTGTCGACCACCAAACCATCACCACTGTCGCCCTTTTGAAATAACAAGCGGAAAATTTAATATCAATTGTTTTTAAAAATAATTTTATTTTTTCAAATTACACTTACAGCGCAAACTCCGGTATTGTTCTTCAGCGTTTTAACGCAATAACACATGTCCCTATCGAAGCAATCTGCATTGCTATCCTCCAGAATCGTCACTTCCAAACTGTACAGTGTCGAATTGTCGGATGATACGTAATTGTCATCGTCGGGTCCGGCTTTATTGGGGTTGGGCTTGATCACGGAGTCGCCGTAACCAGCGACCACGGCTTTCTTAAGGTTAAAAACATCCTGCGAGCCGGGTAGAGCGATCTTGTTGATGCTCGAGCCTTCGGCGAGAGTAAAGCCGCTGGATAACTAAAAATTCCACGCAATCGTTAATAAAGCCGAAAACGTGAATCTCAATAAAACTATGTGCACTCACTTTAATAATGGCGATGTCGTTGTTGACGTAAACTTTATCATCGACGACGCTTACATTGAATTTCTTGTGCACGTAGACGTGGGAAATGCCAACGGTATTCGTGGCCTGTTTAACGTTGGTCTGCCCAGCCGCGACTTTGTAGTGCTTGATCGAATGATGTTTCGGATTGAGAAAGCAGTGGGAAGCGGTGAGTACGGTTTTCTCATCAAGCAGAGAACCACTGCAGAAGTGCGTAGTGACGTTCTGAATGGACACGACATAAGGATGGTCCGATTGACTTTTCACCAGATTACCCCCGACAATTCTTTCCAGATCCAGGCTGTTTACTGTAATACGAGGGTGTATATAAATTTTGGAATATGCGTTGGATTGTGGATTATTTAGTGGTATTTATTGGCTTACCCAAGACAATCGAGACCGCTAGAAACAGGAATAAGGACAAACTATTGCAAGCCATCTTGTCTTAACTTAATCGCAAGATGTTCTGACAAAATCATCGCTTATATTTGCGTTTTATCTATCCAAAATTGACAGATAAAAATATTAAAATTTATTACCTTTTTGGTTTTTTAATTGCTAATTAGCCATAAACGTTGGCGTCTGTGTGCTCAAGTTGACAATTTTTTACAGAAGGTCACGCAATTTACGTTCCATACAGCCCATTTAAATTGTCGCATTAACGTCAAATTTATCATATTTCAATTAGTATTTGCTATGAGATGGCTCGAAAATATATGGGCGCGCGCGTGTATGTATTAGTTGTGCACACAAGGCAAGAGAGGTTCACCTGGACGGCGCCGCGAGGCCGATCTCTACGAAAAAAAGGTGTATTAACAAAAAAACTATCTTTTTAAAAAAAGGTATAGGCAAGTTTGAAATGTTGTCATCCGTGAAAAAGGCGTTTTTTAGTCAATGTTTTATATTAAATAAAAGTTTAGGCTATAAAATTATAGCAATTCAAATCATGCAGATCTATGCAGGATACCATTATTTTTTTTCAAATTGAGAAACGCTCCATCCAATATAGCCTCAGTTAATACAACGAAAAACGTGTTCACAGTCGTCCAACTGTTAAAACAACCGTGGTCCGCAGAAGATCTAACAAGAATTTTTTCCCTGTGTATAATGACTTGAAAATTAGTACACTCTGTTATCATGGGTACACTCGTTTATCACTCGTTTATCATCTCTTGAGTACTTAAGGGGGGCAATACAGTTAGAATAAAAAAATGCATTTTTTTCATTCTAATTGTATTGCCCCCCTGAAGAACTGATCAAATTTTGGGACCGATTAACCTTAATTAGGGTATCTATTAAAGAAAACGGTTTTTTTGCGATTTTCTTAATTTTGTTATAACTTTCGCTTGTGATAACATATCGCTTTGAAGTTTTGTGCACTTATTTGTGATAATGTAATTAGGAATGTATTAGAGTTTTGGAAAAATCAGAACTTATTTATGGCTTATATTAAGAAAGTGTTGAGGCTTCTTATATACGCTAATCCATAGTACGGGTCAGATAACAACTTGGCGTGAAAATTCAATTCTTTATTGAAAAGCATAATTTTGAAAAACATTATTTGTTAATATTCATTGAGAACGAACTTCATTGCAAATAAAAAAACATGAAGAAAAAATAAAAATAAAATAAAACAATTTTTTATATAAATAATTTAAAAAAAAGTCACAATAAATATAAAAAATATTTATAAATTAAATTTTCATTGTAATTTATAATTATGTTAAAAAAGATAAATTATTTTTATGTTAAAAGTTATTGTTCTTTGAGAAAGCACACTGCTAAAGTAGTTAGCAGCGGTTTTTTCATTGTTTCAACGTTAAAACCGTATGAAATAAAAACATTCGTCAAACGCGCGGAAAAGCGAGGGCAACCAAAAAAAATAAAAGGAATCCGACATTTCCCCCTCCCCTCCCTCAACAGCGTTGCGCGCCAGCGGAATATAAGCTCGAGTCTTTCTGTCCACGCACGTCCGGGTCAAAATTTAATCACACCTCGGGGCAGAGATAAAAAGTCGGATACGACAAGCCAGGGGAGGGAGAGGGGTAGGGAGGAAGCATTAGGCGTGTGTGGGCTCGTGCGCGCGAAGATTATCGGGGCCGGCTGTGGCGGCGATGGAAAATCAAGCGAGTCGAAAGAGAAAGAGCGGGGGAAGGGGGAGAGCCTCGCTAGGTACGTGAGCGCCAGAGTTGCCTCGGGGCGTTTTTTTTTTATTTTCCACGTAGCGATTGGACGTGCCTTTACGAGCGAACTTTCGGCCATTAGGAAGAAAAATTTCGCGCTGCTCGGACTCCCCGAGGAGAAGAGTACGAGAGAGAGAGAGAGAGAGAGCTTGGTGGTGGTGCCCTTAGCTGTGTATAGCTCGTAAGCCCTTGTAGCGAAACCGCAGCTCGTATACTTTCTCGCTTTATTTCTGCAAGCTGTATGTGTGTGCGTAGACGTCGAACAGCGAGGAAGTAGAAACAGGGACGCTTATACGCTTGTGCGAGCTTGCAAGCGCCGATATTCAAAAACGTCTATTCTTGAACCGGTAAAGCTCGCTCCCGCCTTTTACCGGTAATACACGCGCCCCGCCGCGTTTGCAACGGAAACGTCTTACGAGGGGAGGTAAAAAGAATAGCGAGGGTACCGATCGATCAGGCGACTTTCTCTCCGTTCGAGCCAACAAATCACTAGGAGAGAGAGCCTCGGGTGCTCGTTCCTTCCCAGCACTTTGAATTTCCACATCTGAATACGGGAGCCCGGTCTAGCGTGTATCATTTTAAAATTCAAAACAGCAATACAGCACAGAGCAGCAGTCGCAAGAGAGTGTTGGAAGAGAAGGCGGAAGGAGCAACAACTTGCGCCCCAGCTCCGTATGTAAATACAAATGTGGCCAGAAGTGCACAGCAGCAGCGGTATAGGGGAAAGAGAGGCCGGCTTGCTGGGCGACATATCAGATAAAGCCGAGATGCACGGGCGTATACTCTTTGCGGCCCCTTACATATTGCCCCGCCGGGGCCTCGAGCGCTCTCCTGGAAGGAGAAGGCGCACATTGATCATTTTTATCCGCGGGATCTCTCTCTCTCTCTCTCTCTCTCTCTCTCTCTCTCTCTCTCGCGAGGCCTCCTTACACCCCTCTCCTTTCTACTCTTCGTTCGTAATAGACTTTTAAATGCCGAGGCGAACCGCGAGAGAGCCTCTCGTTCGCTTATCTTTACGGGTTCGTCCGTCGGTGTTCTCGAGCGCTGCCGGCAGAGGGGAGGGGTGGGGGTCATAAAAATAATCGAGATCTTGTCTCTGGCGAAGCAGCTCTCCGCCGATAGCATCTCTATTAAGTATAAATACACCGCGGAGGCGTTCGCGGAGGGAGGGAGGGAGGGTTCCGAGAACGCGGCCGGCGCTCGGAAAAACATTGAGAACTTCCGGCTTCCTCCTCCTACGCTATGGCCTCTCTCTCTTGCTCGTTCCTGCCCTGGTGTGTTTCCTCCGGTCTACGGCTCGTCGTGAAATTTCTGGCGCGCACGCGAGCTTTTCCGCTCTCGCGAGCTTATGTCGGGCGAGAGAGAGAGAGAGAGAGAGAGTGCACGAAGTTGCAGGTGTATAGGGGATGGGGGAAGGAAGTGAATAAACCCCAGGGGGTGCGTGCTCTTTTGTGAGTCGGACGTTCGGGCTCCTTAGAAGTGCTGATTACTAATGCAAAACTGGCACGGCTTAGTCCGCGCGAAGTGAGTTGGAAAAGGAGAAGGAAAAGCTAGAGAGAGGGAGAGAGAGAAATGGTTCGGTATATATAAAGGGGAGTGTAGAGGGTAGGGTAAAAAGAAAAGGGGAATGTGCTCCGAGTGGCGGAAAGGGTAATGGCTCGGACGAATTAATATTAATTTGGCGATTCGAGCTCTTTTTTTACCCACACTCTCGCGTGTTTTTTTCTCTTCTTTTTTTTTGGGGGGGGGGACGAGCGAATGGAAAATTGCAGATGGGATGAATTTTTTTACATTGAATAATCGCTCTCGACTCTGACAAAAAAGCTTGGGATAATAAAAGTTTGCCTTGTTTAATATCCGAAATTGATCGTAAATTTAAATACGCGAGTATTATGTGTTATTCCATTTTCAGCGAGAACTGAGCGTTTACGCGAACCGGCTTAAGAGGAGCTTAACAATTTGTTGATTTTTAATAACATTGTTCCCAGTAAAAAAAGAATTTTGTCATACTTTCAATTTATCTTTCGGTGCTTGTGAGGACGTAAGGATTAATTGCGGCATAGAATCAATAAAAACAAAACAAATTATAATTCACTTTAATTAAACACAAAAGACAAACATCAAATATTTTTATCGCAATCACAATTTCACCTTACTTTTCA
This sequence comes from Anagyrus pseudococci, assembly GCA_030522585.1. Taxonomy (NCBI): domain Eukaryota; kingdom Metazoa; phylum Arthropoda; class Insecta; order Hymenoptera; family Encyrtidae; genus Anagyrus; species Anagyrus pseudococci. The sequence goes on from JAPYYQ010000859.1 coordinate 12,083, forward strand.
TATCTTATAAATTTTGCAAATTTCCATTCTCTACGTTTCAAACGCACAATCTCCGTTATTTTCCCTTTTCGTCAACAGGCATTAGGTCTCTCTCGGCAAATAGGATAAGAAGCAGGTCTACAAGTAGCGAACACACGTAGCTCGGAGAAAGAACCGGAGAGTCGTGTAATAAGCCATTATGCGAGAGAGAGAGAGAGCAAATAAACAAAACGCAAACATATTTTCCAGGCCAGAAAGACGAGCCGTCGTCGTGTGTGCGGGAAACGTTCGCTTGACAAATGTCATAAAGACGAGGCTCTCATCTGCTCTTCTTCTCCGTTTGCTTAAATTTTCAACTCCACCCAAAGGAAACACAATAGGTAATTGGCGAGTTTTCTAGCCCCATCGCGAAAGTCTAAATGTAATTTAAAACGCTCTTCAAGCCCGTAGGATTCTCGACCGTTTCGCTTCGTCGCAAATTTATATTTGCCAGGGTACAGCCGTAAATACCAAAAGGATTACAATTTGCAATGCTTCCGCGGTAATTCAAGTAGTAGTATCTTACTTAATTTTAATTTCTCCAGAAAAAAGAACTAAGCCAACGGAGACCAGTAGCTCTTCCTCTCGCTCTCTAGAGAGAGGAAGACCCCGTGCGTGGTGAGTGCAATTATGCAAAACTACTCCCCAAGATTTCCATTGGATTACTTTCTAAATTTAAACTTACGCAATAGCCTCGCGCAAAGTCTCATCAGAGCAAATACTCGAATCGCCCGCGTCACTCGCTATCCCCTCGCGTTACGACTCTCGCCCACTCGTTCAGAACAGTTTAAGATTAAGTAAGCGTTATAGCGCGACTCTGTATTTTCATCCACATGACATTGGAGGAGGCAAATGAGATGCAACGTTATCATTCCTCCGAGCCCCTCTCCCCGCGCCTCTTCTTCGTTATTCCATCGCGCGTGGACGTATAACGAGAATAGGGCCTATGGTCCAAGTGCGACAGTTATCATTTACCGCCGGGCTATTGAGCGGGCAAATGCGCTCTAGCCTTAATTGGAGAAGTCGCTTAGGTGGAGAGTACGCTTGGGACACCTATAAGTGCGGGGCGGCACACGTGCCCTGGAGCTGCTCGAGTCGTCGATCGGAATTTGGCGGAGGAGAGTAGACGAGAAGGAGATCAACCGTTTGGGAGTGGCGCTACACTGTTAAAAGTGTTCTTAATTACGTACTAAACTTTTAAAATAAATTATTATTTTAAATTAATATTTTAAGTATTGAAAAAAGTTTTAACATACTTTTAGATTAAAATTAATAATATTTTTAGTTGTAACTAACAAATAATACACAATAACAAAAAAATTGTAATTTATAAAAACTTTTACTTAATAAAATTTCAAACACTAAAATATTGAATCATCTTAAAAGAAACATTATTAAATGTCAAAATAATATTAAGAATAATAAACTTTTAAAATACAATTATTAAAAAAGTTACTAAAAATTTTAGAAACAAAAATTAAAATCATCCCAACGTCCGTGCCCTTACACTGCACGGACGTTGGGAGGGAGGGCGGGAAGGGGTGCGGCTTTAGAGTTCTTCTCCTACCCGCTCAGCCGTCGGCCAGCGTTGCGTCCACGCCTTAGAGTGGTACTTTAATTGGGGGAGGGGGGGGTTTGAGTATAAGGGTAAGCTCGTTCATTCGAGGCGTATAGGTTCGATTTAATTGGCGCCAGTAGAAGAGAGGGATTTTATTGCTTCTGCTGGGCTGGAGAAGAGTTACGATCGGATTTTATCGGCTGACGGGTGGGAGAGGGCTATCTTCGATGCGCGTGGCTGCTGCTTTACCTAAGCAGAGCACTTGGGGGCAATGTTGATTAAAAAATGGATTGGCGCTTGAAAATCTCGCGAGAATTATGGATGGAACGGAGTTTTCGATGAAACTGACACGTATACGCGCACGCCTATACGTCGACCCTAAACGGAGAGTCTAATCGGGTCTTTTCCGCGTAGAGGGGACACAAGGATCTCCGGAATGCAAAGCGCGAGTCAGAGAAGACAAAGGGTTGGCATCGAGAGATGGGGCTCGATAGGGGAAGAGGAGAAGAAACGCCAGACGCTTTGCCGGCGGCAGCCGACATCCAATTTTTCGTGGGATTCCTCGAACGTAGGTAAGCTCCCTACACCCTGGCTTCCCGTCGCGTGCTATATACCATACGAAAGCTGGCGCGAAATCGCTTCCTACGGTCGAGTTTTGTCGTTGGAATTTTAAATGCTTTCATGAATAAAAACCAGGGCCTTTTTCGGGTTGGATATATATATGTATCCAGTTGGGAAGTGTGATGGAAGCGAGGTAAGGATTGACGGAACGTTTGGGAGAAGCTGAAAGTGGAGAGCGAATAACACGCCGGATGCTTGTGGAACAGAAATTTGTTCCAGCGAGCTTTTCCTTATACCCTTGAAAAATGAAGCGATTGCGTACTCGTATAGACGTCGGCATTTGAGGCGTTAAGTTTGGATAAAGTCGAAACTTTATTCTAGCGAAGACTAAAGACAAAGAAGTAATTAAGCCATCGAATAACGCGCTTACATGAGAACAATATTTATCCGAGTTGACTACGTGATGTCTACTTATTAATATTCAAAGAAAAAGTCGGTGGGAAATTAAACAAGGAATTTTACAGAGCCTAAGCGGCGCAGAGATGTTAAGAGAATGACAGGCCAAAGGAGGGGGGGGGGGTTAAAAAGGATTTCGGGGTTTGGGCTTGCAGGAAAGCAATTTAAAAAAGCTCCCCCGCAATCCTAGCGGAGGAGTCTAGAGAAGGTCGTGGTCTAGAAGCGTGTGCTGGCGCGAAAATTACTCGGGCTCTCTCTCGCGCGCGCGCTACGGTGAGAGAGAGGGAAGGAAATTCGAATAGGAAAGCCGAGGGATCTCGCACCTCGGCAGACTGTTGGGCCAACGCTCGCCAACGATAATCTACGCCGCGGCCTCGTGCGCGCGTTCAACTTGGCAATTGGACTGCCAAGGCAGAGAGGATGGCTCGCGCGCAAGAGCGGGGCGAGCTCTCTGCTATTACGGGGGGAACGGCTTTCCGAATAAATCGCGGCCCGCCGGGCTTTGCATAAAAAAGAAGCGCGCCACGCTGGCGTGAAGGGGGGGGGGGTTATACGCTCTCTCCCTTTCTCTCGGGGTGCTATATACGAAATTTGTCCGGAATTTCCGGATCTCTTTGTCTTCCCCGCGCTCAGCCGGAGGCTTTTAGCGTTCCGCTTCTCTTGCTCACCTTCTTTTTTCTCTCTCTCTACTCCTTTGATCTTTCTCCGGCATAATCCCTGATTCGTTTTTCTGACTTACGCTACGGCAGCGAATGAAGATTTCACTCACTTTTACGTTTAATACACGAAGAAATTGCCTTTTTTTCGCACTTAAAGACTGGCGTCGTAAAGCCTGGACGCCGCCGCGTCTGACCATGTTGAGAATTTTTCACTTACAAAACAATCTTCTTTTATTTTTTCTAACGAAGTAGTAAAATTTTGTAGCTGCATCACGGTTCACGTAAAACTTGTTTATATATATTATAAACAATATACAAATGGAAGACTCGTGTCTTTATATTCGAAATGCGAATCGTAAAAAAAAACGAAACGTGGAGAAATAGTGCAAATTGAAAAATCTTTAACCCGAGCGGTGAATAATTTCTCGTTAAATCGGCCTTACGCTCCTTTAATTCCTTTGAAATCCGCTCACACTGCCCAGAGTTCTCGCTTCTCCGGCGCGCGGCATTTTTCGACCTCGTTGACAATCCCATTCCTTTTGAATAATTTAGTCTGAGGCTTTCGAAAAGGGGAGAATCAACAAAATGAAGATAATTGTCGCGGGGCACAGAAAGAATCGCGTAACGAGTCGTAATTGTGAAAAAAGCCGAAGGCACATAGGCGTTAAATATGAATAAAAGATATTTGCCGGCAAATTTTGTCCTCGCAAGGGCTATTTTCGTTGGGCATTATTTATTGCAAACTTTTTACCTGTTTACCAAAGTACTTATCAGATTTCAAGTTATTTCTATTATCACAAAATATGACAAGTACGCTCGAGTTATAATTTTCCAATTATCATCACAGGCGATGACGCCAGTGATGTATGTTGCTTTCTGCGCGACGAGACAACTCGTGTACGCCGAGCTAATCTTCGGGATCATTAGCAGAGAACATAATTTCCAAGTTAAACACTACAACGGAGTAGCAGCAACAGCGCACTAGGTCGTTCGAGCACTGCGAGGAGCATTAGCGATTCGCTCTTGTGTACGACGACGCTTTCTTATCGCGCCAACGCCTCGCTATTTACTAATCTCGGCTTTCTTTTTTGTCGATACTCCCAGCGGACCGGACATTCTATTTTTTTCCGAGCAGCGCTTGTTTATTAACGGAGAAGAGGTAAGCTTTTGGAAATTGTTCGCTCGTGCGTCATATTGATCGGTAAAAATCTCACCTGAGATGTTAGGTAATGTAATTTGTTTTTTTTTCTTTTTTACAAAATAGTATAGCACGAGGGCGCCTTTAATTTTAGTTAAGTAATCAAGTCTGTATTTTTAACAAAAATATTAAAATGTAAAAGAAAGTATGATAACCATGGAAAATTCCAAGAGGAAACAAAAATACAGAGCGGAAACAGGTACGTACGGAATAGAAGGACAGAAGCATGATAGAAGTTGGTGTGGTCCAAGGGGAGCACACGTCGGTGACGAGAACGATTTCACGCTGTAGAGGGGGGAGACAGAGCGAGAGCGCGTGTGTGTGCGAGTGAATGGTTGCAAGGAAGTGCTTCGGGAATAGATGCGGAATAGACGTGATAACGGCGGAAATTGCCGACGGCAACCGATCGCCGATAAGCCTCACTTTTTCTTAACCCAGTCCCTGTCCCCGCAGCCACATTATACCGACTTGCGCCGGCGCGCACGTATTCGCAATAATGGCCAGACACAAATACACCTGCCGTCATATACCTTACTCTCTCTCTCTCTTTTTTTCTTTTTCTTTTTATTTGCCTTTTATGTACCGAACGCTTAATGCTCTACCTAGCCTCTTACCTCTAGACCAATCTACGACACGTCTGAAATTTGTATGTAAAAGCTGCTCGTAGTTATCTTGTAGATTCAGTTCTGTTCCGATATTTTCTTTTTCACTAAATATTTTGGTTTGTTTTTTTCTGTTACCGCTATTCGTAAGATAACACGAAAGTTAATTAAAGAACGTAGATAAAGCTTTTATCGTGAATTTATCGCTCAGAAATGATTACTGGGCATCTATTACGAGATATTGGCAGAAGTTCAAGAGTTAACGCGAGGCCATAAAGTATATCTGTAATGCTGTGTGTTCCTTAATTTGTCATGCAAGCGAACGACTTCCGCTCGTAAAAAACGGTTCTGAAGCAGAGCTTTTTCGGCTATATTTTTATCCTAAGGTAAATAAAAAAACTCGCGGTGATTATTTATCAACTTTTTGATACATTTTTACACGTGTTTTTTCGAATAACGTCAAAACAAATTATATTTTTTTATTGCTTTTCTAATTTTTTCCTTCAAATTCCGTTTTATTTCAACAGATTATTCACTTTTTTTCCACCGACTTTCTTCCTACCTCTTTTCATTCGATGCAGCCGCGAATAACGACTGGACTTCAAGTACTACGGCAAGCTGAATTTCCATGGAAATTGTTCTTAGAATGGTCGAATTCCTTCTCTTTTATTTACATTATACGTCCCCGGGGATCAAGCGAGAAAACTTATTCGAACGCACACACTCGAGCTTAAGTTCTTCTTTTTTTTTCCTTCGTTTCGTAGTATATATGCACACGATACGAATTTTATTTAGTTCGATCTTTTTCGAATACCATCGACTTTTTCGTCGTTCCGATGGTTGATGTAAAGCAAACTAAAGCCAGTAGTTTTAAAGTCGCTGGAGAGAACGTCAGGGTTACTTCACCCGAGTCCATTCTTTTTAGCCGCATTTACCTACTTGTTAAACCGCAGGGATGATAAAGTACTTTTTGCCTTGTTATAACTTTTCTATAACGTAATATTCGCGGGGTCATTATAAGATTAAAATGTAAGAGGTTGCTTAAGTTTCTCGTCTCGTCGTCGTCTCTATTAAACCGTCTTAAAAATTCTAACGCAATCGAAACTTTCGGTCCCTTGGTACTTTACCCAAGACGCCCCAGCTACCGTGGCTCTCTCGTTTAATGTCTCCATACTTTTCTATCAAGATCTAAGAGTAGATAAAAATTTTGGGCAAGCAGGGATAACGCTTTAGTTGCGTCAGCTGACCCACATACGCACTTTATATGCTTTGCAAAATAAAAGAAAGGCCCGAATAGCTTTACGATGGCCGTCTTTATTATGGAAGTCAGTCGGTTCGGCGTCCGAAAATTCTAGCTCTCTTTCAGCCCCCCCCCCTTCCCTCCTAAGTGCTTGCGCGCAGTCCATCCTCCCACATCTAGAGGTTGATCCAGGCCGTCAGGACGCTCCCGGTAACTGCTGGCCGCGCGCATAAAACGTGCCCGTCCCGTAATCCAGCCTCGAGACGGCTTTCCGTCAAACGAAGCTCCTGCCCCGTTCTCCTCTCCGGTTACGTCGCCGTGACGGACGACTGGGCCAAAACAGGAGCGAGAGGGGTGGGGTCAGGGTATTAAGCCTCGGCTCGACTAACGGGAGACTGGCTGCCGGTAGCAAAGATCAAGATACCCTCGGTAGTCGGTAGCCCTCCCCCCCTCCTCCTCCTCCCACCTATAGGGGCAACTCGCGCTTTTGGCTAGACTATGGGCCAACGTGGATCGGGCAGATTAATGCTGCGGAAGACCACCGATGTGCCTTGGCCAACCGGATTAGCTTCAACGCCGACGAACTTGAGGGGGGGGATACGACGATTGATTCGATGCGTTTTACTTGTGAAAGCTAAAAAATCGAGAGAGCCAAGTGTGCTTTTGTATAATTTATGTCTTAATTTATTACGATAAATTTTATTTGTTTATTGCGTTTGTTTTGGTACGAGATTTTTATAACATGAATTTTAATTGTAGGCCAAAACAGTTTTGTAATAAATTCTCGAAACACGCAATCTTTTTTTTCACCGAAATTATTTTTCCGCGTTTGATAAACGTTTTCGTGTAACGGACTTAACTTACAGCGTTTCGAAGATTAAACTGATAAACAAATATTTGCGCTTAATTAACGACTTTTTAATTTCCGCGATAGCGATAGCGTTCGGATTTTTTTTAAAATAGTTTTCGTACGTGATACACGTATATGTGGAAATAAATTTTAGATAAAATATTGAGTTATTTGTAGCTTATCTCGCTGTTTGCATGAGTTAGTACGCGATTAATTTCCAAAAGCGTTACTTTCAACTGATAAATTTAATAAAAAAAATCGAACTTAATAAATAAAACTATTAAAAAAGACAAAGAAAATTAAACACGAATACATTAACAAGTACATCACATTTATTTAATAACATACATTTTTTTACCAATTCACATTTTAGCAAAGAACTTGTCCATCGTTTTAAAAAATTTTGTACCAAAAGTCGCTGCTATCTTTGTACCAAAGTTGTACCTGCCATTAACTTTGGATTCATTTTCGTTGTTACTAATACTGTTAAAATTACGAGCGAAGTTGCCGAGTTTAAAGCCTCCGGGACGTCGGTCATCCGATTCATGGCGTTTAGATCCATCGTTTTCGTTGTTCCTGTGTTTTCGGTCGTTTTTGGCAGTAGGCGCCGCAATACAAGTGCCGGGCTCGACGCAAGTCATGCCGGAGCCGCAGTCGATCGTTAGGCACTTCTGCAGCGGCGCGTTGAGGGCCTCTTCAGACGATGGCACGCACATGCCGGGCTCGATGCAGGTATGGCCGCGGCCGCACTTGATGGTATCGCACAACGACGCCCGCCTTGGTAAGCCATCCTGGGCGTTGGTAAACGCCAACTGGAACGCCAGGACGCCGAGGACGAACAGGAAAGTCTTCATCTTGCTCTTGCCGAATACTTGCTCTCCAGACGGATTTTCCCATTTGTACGGGGTTTATATAATTTGTTGAAGGTCGGCTTTAATTGCGCAAATATTTGTGCGACGTTGTTTTATATTTAAATGCTTGTCGATTTGTTTGTACAGCGTTATCGCATCTGTATCAATCAAATGATTCGCTTGAATCGAGTTTACTTTTTAAGATTCGATTACTGTTAAATAATGTTTAAAGAATAAAAAATTGTATTTTAGTAAGATTCGTAATTTTACTCATGGGGAAAGGCGTAATAAAGTAATAGATTCTTATGCGAATTTCAATAAAAAAAATTCATTTTTAATATTATCGATATGAAATATGAATTACAAAAGTCGGAAAGTGCGTCGTAACGCATTTTCATAAAAGTACGTGTACTCAAAAACAGCAGATTTATTTAGGCAGCGGCACGCAAACTCCATCTACAGCGCAAATTCGGCCAATGGGACATTCAACGTGGTTCTGACAACTCTGGGCGGCCACTTGTGTCACAGCTTGACACAGAACAGCGACAATAGCGAGGAGTAAAATTAAAATCTTCATGATCTGTATCGCTAGATAACTGATATCGGAAATAATTGCCAGATATTTATATCGAACTTCTATAGATAAACATCTCGAAATTATTTCAATATCGTAACTCATTTCTCCGTATTTTTTTATCTTATTAGTGAATGGCTTTTGTTGTTGCTACTTTATTGACAATCGTATTTTCATTAATACTCTTCAAACGTAAGTACAATTAAAAAGTGACAAGAGTATTTACTTAGAAATTTGTTTATTTACTTTTACCTTCATACCTGTGAACGGAAAACTGTACAAACGCTTTCTTTGTATTACCAACTGCAGTTCCAATCGTAGATATCGTTCACGTTTTTCCAAGCGCCGCTTTATCCATATTCCTAGAAGAAAAAACTTTAAATTATAAACGGGTGTAATACTCATCAGCTAATTTTTAAAAAATATTTACCAAACGACCGATCCATAAATTACTTCATAATACACAAACCATTGACGCACTGGCTGCCCGATTAGCAGCTCACCTCCCGGCATTTCGTCTCGTGTCGTAGGAGCCGTAGTGTTTGTAAAACTTTTGTCCGGCCTACCAGAGCCATCAAGACACTTGCCATTGACGCATTCGCTACCAGCTTTACATCTTATAAACCGACACGCCGTCGAAGTGCTCTCGGTGGTGCTGCTGGTAGCGTACGACTGCGTTGCTGACCTGATACCACAAATGATGAATCTGCAGGTGCCGTTGACGCATATATTGCCGTATTTGCAGCTTACGTTCCTGCAGGATCTGCGTGAGTGTGCGCTTCTGACGATTCGTTGCTTGCTTATTCTGGCACAGGTGCCGGGCTTCACGCACACGTAGCCGGGAGCGCAGAGTACCAGGGCGCAGCCTGGAGGCTGTTTCACCGGAGTTACGCACTGGCCGGATTCGACGCAAATTTTGCCACCGCGACAGCGGACTGCCGCGCAGGTAGGCATGTTTTCCACTACGTTCTCGTGTGCTTCGCAGGAATGAGCAATATATAGGTTGGCAGAGCGCCGCGATGAGGAATAGTCCAGTCATTTAATTATCTGGGAAATGCTTTGTAAGCCAACAGGTTGCAAAATGACTTTTAAAGTAAATTTAATGTCGTAGATTACGAATTTCATAAACGCAAGTCTGAAAAATTCCCGTGAGGCATACAAAACAACAATAAAATATTGAATTTATAATATCTCAAAATAGGCTTGAGATAATAAAAAATAAATAGAACCATCATGTTCGGCGAAAAATTTTGCGTCGTATAGCATTATACATTTACATATTACGTTTATTTTTAATTAATTAAAGTAAAACACGAGTAACAGGGTACCACAGATGGCTGTCATCGTACCAGTGTCGTTAACCTGCTAGTTTTTAATGTTTTACTTTCATTAATTGAAATATACATAATATGCAAATTTTTAATGCTATTCGGCGCAAAACATTCCGCTGAACATGATGGTTCTATTTATTTTTTATTATCTCAAACCTATTTTGAGATATTATAAATTCAATATTTTATTGTTGTTTTGTATGCCTTACGGGAATTTTTGAGATTTGCGTTTATGAAATTCGTAATCTACGACATTGAATTTATTTGAAAAGTCATACTACAACCTGTTGGCTCACAAAGCATTTTCCAGTTAGATGACTGGACTAGAACAACGATACAAAAATTCGCATCTTTTTTTTTTGTTTGGATTGATTTTCAGTTAACTTTTTCGCGATTAAAGTGAGTCTTCTGCGACGTTTATATCAGATTTTTGAAGGTTAAATTGAGAGTACCGAGTAAATAGTAGTTCTGATAATGGCTGAGTTTTTATAAATAGTACATTACATACCAAGGGACGAAAGTCGAATTCCCCCGCCAGCTGAGGGGTCGCCTCCCCCCACCCCCCGCGAAGAGAATCCGAGGGGGCAATCAGTTGAGGGGAAAATTTGACTTTAGTCCCGTGTAAAATATATACTATTTTTCTTGCTAGCCGGTCGAAAATGATTAAAAAACGGTATTTAAAAACAACTATACGGCACATAACCAGTGTAATTGTCAAAGCGCGCGAATCGACAACGAAATATAGATAGCGAGGGAATTCTAGCATACGCTAACATTTAGGACAGCTTCGCTCGGGTCGTAAATGTTAGCAGATGCTAAAAAATCACGAGCGAAAAAAGAAAGTTGTGCATTCACAGTACAGAGAACAGGGCAATGAATTAAATTGAAACCAATTAAATATATTCATTTATTGAATATTTACTTGTATTTAACCAGGCCAATTTTTGCGGTCAGAAGCCCCTAGTCTCGCGGTTCCCGCAACAAGGATCGCCCTAAGAGAACGAAATCACGTTTTTACTCTAAAATATAGATTAGCGCATGCCCAAAGAGTTAAAACTCATTTTTGTAAATGATTCAACTCGATGAGAAACTTATCGGGACTGTAACCGAGACCACCCATGAACACTGCGTAATATGCAGAGGTCCTCGTTAAGATTCCGTTCGGGAAAGCGTTAGCTACATTCGCGGAACTGTCAAATAAATTTTTGATATAATATTGAGTTATTTGTAGCTTATCTCGCTGTTTACATGAAATAGTATGCGATTAATTCCCAAAAGCATTACGTTCAACTTATAAATTTAATAAAAGAAATCAGATTAAATAAATAAATAAACAATTAAAAAAGTAAATAAAGTTAAACACAAGCACGTTAAGAAGTATAATACATTTATTTAAAAACATACATTTTTTACCAATTCACATTTTAGCATATATCTTCTCCAGCGCTTTAAAAAAGTTTGTTCCAAAAGTAGCCGCTATTTTTCCACCAATTTTGTATTTGTTCGATGTTACTAATACTTTTAGAATTATGATGACCGCTTACGACGTTTCCAAAGCCTCCCGGACGTCGGTCATCCCAGTGTTGATGGTGAGGTCCCGCGTTTTCGTTCTTCCATTGGTCTTGATAGTTTTTGGGAGGAGCAGCAGAAACACAAGTGCCGGGTTCGACGCAAGTCAGGCCAGGGCCGCAGTCGATCGTTAGGCACTTCTGCAGCGGTGCGTCGAGGGCCTCTTCAGACGATGGCACGCACGTGCCGGGCTCGATGCAGGTAAGGCCACGGCCGCACTTGATGGTGTCGCACAACGACTCCCGCTTGGGTAAGCCATCCTGGGCATTGGTGAACGTCAACTGGAACGCCAGTACGCCGAGGATGCACATAAAAGTCTTCATCTTTCTCTTGTCGAATACTTGTGTTTTCAGGCTGAACTTCCGATTTTCACGAAGTTTATATAATTTGTTGAAGGTCAGCTTACTTGTGCAAATATTCGTAAGGCATTTTATATTTAAATGGTATCGATTTATTCACACGGAATTAACACATCTGTATAAATCAAACGATTCGCTTGAATAAAGTTTACCTTTTAAGACTCAATTACTACTGTTGAATAATGTTTAAAGGACAGAAATTCATATTTTAGTAAAATTAATGGTTTTACACTGAGAAAAAAAACATTAGCTTTAAAAAATTATATTTACTAGTAAACAATTTTGTTACATCAAAGCCAAATTACTTGAATAAAATAAATTTTGTTTGAATATAATACAATTTTTTTAAATGAATGGCATTAATTGTGCAAATAGCACTTGCTTTACAAACGCTGAATATGAATAAATCCAGATTTTTCTCTTTTTTTAATAAACAAAAGATTAATTTGAAATCATATAACTCAAGCGAGTTAAATTGAATAGTCAATACGACTGTTTATTCACAAAACACGCCAACAAAGAGCATTTAACTCTAATATTGAAAACCTATAAAATTGAAAAAAAATTAAATTTTTAATTCAATAATTCTGGACATTAAATTCAATATTATTTTAAAAACTGAGTATAAAAAATATTTGTAATTAAATATTTGACAGATTTAATAATTTTTCATTTAAATATTTTATTTGTAAATTTTTTTTAGAAATTAAATGATTATTATTTTTTATTGAAAAATGATTTTTAATATGACGTGAAAGGAGTTTTAATATGATTATTATTTTTCATTAAAAAAAATATCAAAAACTGCAAAATTTAAAACTACGTTTGCTAGTTAGATTTAAAAAATTAAGGGTATTTCCGTTTTTAATCAAATAAATAATAATTGTAGCACCCGAGAGAGAATAAAAATTCTATGTTTACAATTCTTGTGTTTATAATTTTCAAATAATTAGCAGAATCCATTGATGTATTTATATTAATGAAATTCGACAATTATATACCAACAATAAATTATAAATTTGTGTATCAATGCATCAGTGCAGTATTGTATGGCGTGTGAGAGAGAGGAACGCAAGCGGAATTCGCTCAGCGTTAATAAATCAGGTAACCTATTTAATTGATAAAGTAGTAAACAAAGCAAGCGTGTCAGTGATATTATTAAATCTAGTATCAGTTTAAAAGAAAAATATTGTACGTGTATGAACGTGATTGTACAATGTCAGTGAGATAATTAAAATAATACAAATTCTAAATCAGAACTCCAAGTAATTTTTGTCAAGGATAAAACTTATCGGCCAAGACGATGTGGTACAACTTGCGAAAACACATTGTTTGGCAGGTGGATAAGTTTGTTAAAATTACTTGTGTTATTAATGAAATGTAACATTCTCTGTTGTATTATTTTCAATGGTTTTTGAAGACACAAAAATGAGTCAAAACAATTCGACATTTTATTAACGCTAAAGAAGATAAAGAAAGTACATAAAAAGCCATGGCTAATTTTAAATGGAAGGCTGCAATTGTTTTTGATAACGATCAAGAATCTATAAGTTCAGAAAAATCACTTGATTATCAGATATCACGCGTATAAATGATGTACCAAGAACTACAATTTCATTTTCATCATTCCAACCTCAAAATGGCATCTTTTTACCAGATTTTGAGCTTGAAATGATGAAAAATAATGTACTGTCCTAGAACGGAAGGTGTTTCTACACCTCACCCAATGTTCAAAACAATCTTTGGGTGAGGCACGATACACCTCCCGCATCAGTGCAGTAATATATTATTCTAATTTACACAAATGTAATTTAATTTGTTATCTTGCTTAAGATATATTACAATTTTTTGTAATTTACAGGTACAATGTTTGTATTAAAATTATGTGCCCTGGCAATATACAATAAAATTTTTACTTCAAGTAAATAATTTTTTAAAACACCTGTAATTTAAAAAAAAATTTATATTGAAAAAACTATTTACTTATAGGAAGTAATGATTTTTATTAAAAGAAAAATCATTTATTTTACTTTAAATTATATTTGTAAATTAATTGCATATTTCCTTGGATAATAATTTTTAAAATTTTACGTCTAAGACTTTTTTAGTTGGATGAATGAAATATTTAATTTGTATTAAAGCCATACATTTTTTACATCTAAAAAAATGTTTCCTTAGACCTAAAACAAAAACGATTTTTTTAAATCAACTAAATATTTTTCAGGTCCAAAAAATTTTTTCATGGAAAGAGGTAAAATCAAATAATAGATTCTTATGCGAATTTCAATAAAAAAAATTTATTTTTAATATTATCGATATGAATTACAACAGTCGGAAAGTGCTTTGTAACACATTTTCGTAAAAGTACGCGTACTCAGCGGCTTGAAATAGTGCATAACGATACGAGTACGTAAAAAGTGATTCTTAACGAGTGTGAGGTTTGACAACTCTTACTCGTTCAGAATCACTTTTTCCACAAGTATCGTACGATATTTTTCCTAAATGCGTGCGCAAAGTGCGATTTTGAGGACACGAGCAATAAGCGAGCAGTTAGAAAAACAGCAGGTCTATTCAGGCAGCGGCACGCAAACTCTATCTACAGCACAAATTCTGTCAATGGGACATTCCACGTGGCTTTGACAATTCTGGGCGGCCACTAGTGTCACAGCTTGACATAGAAAAGCGACAACAGCAAGGAGTAAAATTAAAATCTTCATGATCTGTATAGTTAGATAAGTGATCTCGGAAATAACTGCCAGATATTTATATCGAGCTTCCATAGATAAACATCTCGAAATTATTTCAATACCGTAACTCATTTTTCCGTATTTTTTTATCTTATTACTACATGGTTATTGTTACTACTTTATTGACAATCGTATTTTCATTAATACTCTTCAAACGTAAGTACAATTAAAAAACTGACAAGAATATTTTCTTAGAAATTTGTTTATTTATTTTTGCTTTCATACACGTGAACGGAAAGCTGTACAAACGCTTCCTTCTTCGTAATGACAACTGCTATTAGAATCGTAGATATCTTTTACGTTTTTCCAACTACCGCTTTATTATACTCCTGTAAAAAAAACACCTAATAAGAAACGTGTGTAATACTCAGCAGTTGATTTTTAAAAAATATTTACCAAACGATCGATCCATAAATTACTTCATCATGACACACAAACCATTGACGCACTGGCTGCCCGATTGGCAGCTCACCTCCCGGCATTTCGTCTCATGATAATTGACATTTCCGCTAACGGTCGTAGGTGCCGTAGTGCTTGTAAAACTTTTGTCCGGCCTACCAGAGCCATCGACGCACTTGCCATCGACGCATTCGCTACCAGCTTTGCACCTTATAAACCGACACACCGTCGAAGTGCTCTCGGTGGTGCTGCTGGTAGCGTACGACTGCGTTGCTGGCTTGGTACCACGAGCGATGAATCTGCAGGTGCCGTTAACGCAGGTCTTGCCGGATTCGCAGCTTACGTTCCTGCAGGATCTGCGTGAGTGTGCGCTTCTGACGATTCGTTGCTTGCCTATTCTGGCACAGGTGCCGGGCTCCACGCACACGTAGCCGGGAGCGCAGAGTACCAGGGCGCAGCCTGGAGGCTGTTTCACCGGAGTCACGCACTGGCCGGGCTCGACGCAAATTTTGCCACCGCGACAGCGGACCGTCGCGCAGGTCGGCACGTTTTCCACTATGTCCTCGTGTACTTCGTAAGAATGAGTGATAGACTGGCAGAGCGCCGCGATGAGGAACAACGATACGAAGATTCGCATGTTTTTTTTCCTTATGTCCTGATCGATTGTCGATTAGTTTTTTCCCGTTTAAAGTAAGTCTTGTGCGACGTTTATATCGGTTTTTTGAAGGTTAAATTGAGAGTACCGAGTAAATATTTGTTCTGATTTAATAATGTAATAACGGATATGAATTTTTGAAAAAAATATTCCTGCTTTAACATTTTCGTTAAATTCGCTAATAGTTTAGAATATTGTTAATTTGTGTAAATATAGGATATTACTTAAGAATATAATATGCTTTTAAGCCTGTTTTTTTGAATTATTTAGTTATTCACAAAACAAGTTTAATAGTTTTAGTTTATTGTCTATCAAGATCAACATTAATTTCGTCTAATAAAACGACATATGATCCCGTCAACATTTAATTCTTATGAAATGTTTTTATATGTATCAAGAGAAAATTGATATGTGTCTTAACATGATACTTTTGCTGCACTTCATATTTTTATTCACAATAATTTAATGATGTGAAAAACGATTACACTTATCAACACAGTTAAGCAAACTCATTATTTACATTTATGTGTACAAGCTTTTTCGTGTTATTCCAGATCTCTTAATTACATACACGCGAACTCTCGATTACTCTTGTTATTTTGACTACACTACATGACACACACTCACTTTTCTTCTTACGGAACGAAAATTTCGTTAAATGCACTTTATTTTTTTTCGCAGCCAATTATCAGCAACAGCGTATATATCGACAGTTCTAACGGACAGACCTCTTTTGAATGCTTGTATTACGTTAGCATGTTTTATGCACTGTTAGCTCTGGCATTTACGGAAACGATGCGTCGTACATCCGGTCAATTCTATTTATGCCTTATTAGATACTCAAGAAGACATTGACATACATTCCGCAGTTGTGTCTATAAATATGTGCGCATTATGAAACAACGCTTACTTGTTTGATTCGCGCTACTTTTATTTGCATCACGCTGTGCCGGCCTTCGCATTCTTTTTCTTTTATAATATTGATTTTGTATTATTAAAAGAAAAAGATCCAAAACTTTTATTTATTTAATGCGTATTTTAGATGCAAATTAATCAATTTTATGAGCAAATAGTATGGAAATAGTTTATTTTATTTACAAAATTAGAAAGATGAATGTATTATTTTAATGCTTTACGTAGGCAATATAACATTTAGCATAAGTAAACCCGCTCATTTTGGCAAAATACAACATGAATCTAGAACTTTCCGTTGGAGTGCGTGATCAATTTGTTAATAGCGTCTTATAATAAAATGCGAATAAAAAATTTTAAACACCCAATTTTTTATTTCATTATCCTAATACGTTTTCATTTTCATCTTTTATTAATGAATTATATAATTTTAACTATATGCTCTAAATAAAAAGAACTTCAGTTTATTGTTAATTAAAATGTCAAAAGTAATAAAGATCTATAAAAATATTGTACGCACTCGAGTCGCTCCAGTAAACTTTATTAACAAAGACATAGAAAATGTATTGACAGAAATGAACAAGTCATCTCAGACAAAAGACAACTTTTGTTTCCACTACTGCAAGCATCAAGTGCGTCTACCGCAGTGATAAAATGAAACAACGACGTTTTGCAAGCTTTTCTTCTCGATACGTTTTACGATCTGTATTTGATGAAGATACACTCGAGGAAACTTTTACCTAGACATTACTCGACCGAAAATTAAAAAATTAAAAATATAATTAACCAATTAAGTATACTACTTTAGACAATTAATATTGATTAATCCTACCTTAGGAAAGAGATGGACCAGGTAAGTAACCTTGTAACCTTGTAAGTATATGATATTGCATTGAATAAGAGCTCAAGGCCATACATCTCATGCTCGCTTCAGTTCATTCGATACATTTTTAATTTTCGTTAGCAATACTCGGCTCGCGGCACACCCTCTTATTGTTTATGTCTTTAATACCATTACCGTCTTCTCTCGCTCATCGTAATACTGTCCACGCGAGAACAACGAAGTGGCGCGTGCAACACTTGAGTAGCAAAAGTTACTTTTCGCGTAATGTGTTTTACGCTATAGACATTGCGAAACTCCAAAGGGTAGCTCGGGCAAAAGTAAGACTGACGGGAAATTAAAGTTTATCTCGTTGTAATAGGTTCCTCCCAACGAAAGTTCTACCTTGCGCATACATCCTGACGTTCGCTGCTTCCCACCTCGGTGGACTGCTTTCTAATATTTTGTTATTGCTGAAAAATATGCGTCGTATTAAAGCTGATTTTAAACGTGTTTCAATTTATTAACAGTTGATAAATCCAAGGGATTTATTTTATACGCTCCCTTCGTAAATATCGATCTTGTAAAAGTTGAATTGTGCAAAACTTTTACTGTAATTGCATACATAATTCAGCAGGACTCACGATATCGAAACAAATTTAGTTATTTATAGAAGAATATAAATTCTGACGAAATTTAAAACTTTCCTTTGAACAAATTTGGCATGATAATGGAAATTCATCGAATATGTAAGAAAAGTTGAAGCGGTAAAAGTAAAAAACTAGAAGCTTTTTTTAAAAAAGAAGCTACTCAAACGTACTCCTTTTGGTAGTCGCACTTTACGCGCGGATATATAATGCAAGTTAAGACTAACGATTTAATTATTTTTCAGCCATTATCGGCCCCAAAATTACGTCAGTATTGATAAACAAGCCTGTTTGTGAATTTATAAAACGCGAAACTTCTTTAATGGACCGCAAACTGGCCGCATAACGCAATTATTTTTCCTTGCGCGTGACAGACGCATACGATTTTGAAAATAAAATGAAAAAAAAAATATAAATGTCAAGTGTTTTATTTCAAACGTTGATTTTGTCAACGACATATATTTTTATTAAAAAAAAAAAAAGATTTTATCGCGCAAGAACAAGTAGTTTTTGATGCGACAATAATTTTCAATTTTGATTGAAATATAATTTTGCATTTATTTACATCGATAAACTAAATTAAATTACGAGAATAATGCATGTGCATTTACGAAGTGCATTTGAATATACGTGATTAAGTTATTGCGAAAATTCGGTAAATTTCCAGATTTTACGAAAATTTATTACGAAAATAATGTATATTTTCATAAATCGCCTCGTCATTAATTTTAATAACGCGCAGAAGATAACATTGCATGAAGAAAAGAAATCTGAAATTTCGTAATCCAAATCTAATTTTAATTATTATTTACATTTACGTTTAAAAACGCCATCCCAATTAAACCCACCTTTCTATCAATACCTTATAACTCCACCTATTTATCACCGTCGATCGTCGAAAAATCGCCTCGCGCGTAAAGCTAATCCAATTAAACGGGTAGAATCGAGTGAGCATCGTTAAGCATCGCTCTCGGATCGCCGCAGCCGTTATGCCGAACGCACGTGGGGAGGGGGGGCATCGTTCTAATTAGTCAAGCGCGCCGAGCAGGTCGGATTAAAAATGGGACGTACCGGCGCTGAGGTAAAACGCCGAGAGAGTGCCCGCGGGGGGTTGGGAAATCCGAGAGCTTGCGAAGTACTTTATCGCGGCGCGGCGTTCGATTTTTCGAGGCCTCCGGGCCGTCTCGAGGATGGATATTTAATTTTCTCTCTCGACGATCGCTTTGAAACGCGCGTATCGCGATGTATACGCTCCGGCGTTATGTACCTTCCGGCCGATGCGTTTTACATTTCAGAGATTTCGCCATTATTTGCTTCTTTTCTCCCTCTCTTCCAATATTTCTTTGTTGGGCGAGCTTATGAAGCAAGTGAGAAAAACGCCTCGGTTCCCGGGAATAAATTTCGTAAATTAGTTATTTCGTAAAGGATATTGCAAAATATGCGTTCCATTTAATTATTTATTCGCGCTAGGTTTCCACATAGTTGTTCCCTAAAGCTTGAAGATTTACAGTCTCAAACTGTAATCCATTTAGCTTCTCTACGTCGGTTCGATCCACCGCAAACACTTTGGCGTACTTTTTCGCGCACGCGTGTGCGTGTCTGTGCGATGTATCGAAAGGATTTCCAAAAGAGCACATGGAATTTTTCGAAATTTTCCACGAAATGCAACTGCTCGCGCTTGCCGTTCTCTCCGTATTTGGGTCAGCAGGATATTATGTTGTCTCTCTCGTAGCTTCCTCTCTCGACCACTCTATACTTCAATAAGTCATTATTCTGTCGTCGCTGCCGCTCGGTTGATGTTATTTTGAACTTCTCTCCCTCCCTTGTTTTTTTTTTCGTTTACAGCGCGTTTTTCCAAAATTTCACTTTAAGTAGCCTTTAGTCTTGCAATAACATCGTCTAACTACCCACTTGCAGTCGAGTGACTCCGTGGCAAACTTTTCGCAAAGTCGATCACTTGGCCGCGTGCTCTTTTTATTTTCAATGAAAATTTCTATGTATAATCCACTCGCAACATACAGCGAGGAAAATAAACAAAATTAATCGCTCAACAGCCGTGTGTCTGTGTGTCATCGAGTCTCGCGCGTGTGTCCATCGTGGAATTCCGAATATCAACGAGAAGCCGATTCTGGAATAAATTGGAGCTTTGATTGACAAGCCGACGGGCACGTGGCTGCCTAATAATCAATTTGGACGGCGTAACCGGACACACGAAAAAAAAGTCACAGTCTCCAGACACAGCCGCCGAACTGCTGTCGGCGAGAGCAGCTCTCTGGGTATCGAACTTTGACGCGAAGCTCTTAATCCAAAGTCAAAGAGGTGTGCGAGAGAGAGAGGGAGAGAAAGAAAAAGGGAAAAAACTTTGGGGAGGGAGCACAAGCCTCGGGGAGAGAAGAGCCCGCAGAGCGGCTGAAAGCTGGGCACGTATCGGCCGGGCGCTCGATAAAATAATGAGCGAATGACTGGATTCAATTTTCTCTCGCTCCGGCCTGCAGTCCTGGGCTTTATACTCTGTCTCCTCCTAGCACTTTCTCACGCTCTCTCTCTCTCTCTCTCTCTCTCTCTCTCTCTCTCTCTTGCTGGCTCTTTCCCTCTCGCTCGCTCTTATCTGCTATTATTGCGGGAATGAAATTTCGCGCGTACGCCGTGTGCCGCTCATTCATATTCTCCGGGGGAACGTGGCCGAGAGAGGAAAATGCACGGGTCGTCAGACCTCGGCTCAAAGATATTTCATTCCTCGCCCCCATCTTCCTCCTTTAAATCTACGAGCGGGAGGGTATAAGGTTGTATAATATAACTTGGGGCTGTCATTGATTTTGTCGTAATTGTAAAATGGTAAAGGAATTGTACGAAATTTTACTGTTACGCACATTTTAAAGAAATTTAGGAAATACATTATTATGAGCAAACATTGAAAGGTACTTGCATTTTTAGATAAGTAGAAAAGGCCGTGCCTGGTCAGACGCTTAATATTTTTAATGTATTTTTTAATCAATGTAGTTTAAGAGTAATATAAATAACATGAAACCTCAACTTACGTTACTACTTCCAATTACAAACAAATAATATTTTTACAAGCAATACAATTGCGGATAAAGCTTGGGAAATATCTTGTTTAATGCACAGGCAAACGGCTAGGCTTACCTGCTTCCATTTGCATTTTTTTTATACCCCGAAATCACGCCGAAACAGAGAACAGGGACGTAACACGCCATGGAAATTTTATTACGATAGCGATTTTTCGACGCCCAACCAATACAAGCGCGTCGTTCCGATTTTACGAGGCAGAGCTTTTATGCCGAAAGGCTCCCGCCGAACGAGCGCTCTCGATCGAATTCGCGGAAGATTTTATTTTCAGTCTGCCCGCTCTCTCTATTTTTTTTCCTCTACTTTTACGCTTGTTTCAACGCGGAAACGGCAAACAAAATACTTCTATGCCAGTCGCAGAAACAAAAGCCTAGAGCCTGCCTCATTTATGAATAAGTTGCAACGATATAATGGAAATTTTTTTACTCTTTACCGAGAGAGCACAAACGAACGGGCATGAACTTTTTGTTTCTGCGAGAGAAAAAAAAACGTCCAAAGTTTTCTTTCGCGTAGCAAACTTTCGGGGAGGCTCTTTTCTTCCGAACTGTATGAAAAATTTCAAATGTTCGAAATGGCATACTACGAGTTTATGAAAAAAGAACGAAGGCAAATATTTAAACAGCAAAAAAAAACTCGTTGGAGGCAAATGACAAACGTCAATTAACAAAGGCTTTTCGGTACTTTTATTTATGATGCAAATGCCATACTCGACGGAAGGTTATCTGGCTCATCTCTTTTTTCCCCCCTGTTTATTTGCTATAATAAACGAACTGCATTTTCTTCTACGTTGTTACTTTTGAAATTCCCTGTCATTTTCATTTCCATTCGTTATTTCGAATTATACATATACATATCGCTGCTGAAATAATACGCGCGTATAAAAGTTTGCAGTTCGCGAAAATTACGTTTTATAAAAATATTATTCATTTCAATTAACTTACGGATAACAAAATATACATAAAACTGACATGTGTTTTTCCAACTGAGTTTCTATCCACAAAAAATATATCAATAAACACCAACGAAGCAACGCACGAAACAGCTCTTGAACAACCCTCTTTTCTACTCGAAGAGAAAGAACCCAAGTCTTTTTACATGGAGATACCGCTGCGGCGGAAGATCTTCAATCGAGCGCGCGTGTGCTTATGCGCGAGCTTGCGAGAGAGTAAGCGCCGAGCAATTTTCTCGATATTAAAGTTATTTACGGTCTCAGGTGCGCTTAAATAAGCATCAAGTGGATTTATTAAGCGTGACAACTTACGGTTGTTTCGCGTTTTTTATATTGATATACCTAAAGCGCGGAGAAGGGGGAGGGGGAAGCAGAGACCGAGCGTTTTTCATGCGATCTACCCGCAAGCTCATGAACATATAAATGCGGAGGTGGAATTCATACAGATAGGGGCAACAGGGGTGGTATGATGTATGCGTATCTTTTTATTGCTCATAACTCGCGGGAAAGTGGCCGATTACAGTCACTCGCGGGACTGTATATTCTTTAAAATGAGATGGTTTGGGAGGTATGAAAAAAATGGATACGCTTGCGGCTGCGCGTGTATCTGAAACGATCGAGAATTTATATATTTACCAGCGGAAATTTTACGTAACTCTTTTTTTTTTCTTCGATCGACTTTGGGTATTTAATCAAGACAATAATAACGCGCAACGAAGAATATGAACAGCGTTTAAATCGGCAATTAAGAGCTCGCAAATGAACAATTAAAATCCAACGATTTCATTGGTATACTGGAAAAAAACAAAGCAAATATGTAATACTCGAAAAATCAACATCGAAACTCACTCTCTCTCGGTAAACGAAACTTTTTGTTATATCGCGGTGAAAAGGTCGAGCGCTGGGAAGAGATGAAAATGAAGAGCTAAGGGCACGACAAAAAAAGAAGTGGCTGAGAATAAATAAGAAAAAATTGAAATAAAACCTATAAGCGACAAAGCCGCTGGCGCGGCGGCGGTTGAGCTTCAGCGGCGAACTCTCTCTCGCGGAACTTGACCCTGTGCCAACGCACGCCGGAAACTGCATTAAGATTAAATTCACTCGGAACACGAGAAAATAATTCCTCGCGCCCCTTCCTCCCCCTCCCCGAAGAATATTAAAATTCCTTGGATTTTATTCCTCTCGCTTTCTTTCTTCCTCTTTTTTTTCCGGCCACCGGCTTTAATTTGATGGCCAGCGAACTATCCGCGGCCTTTCGTTTGTCCCGACCCTTTTTTTCTCCTCCTCCTCCTCTTTGTCGCGTGATCCCGTTGAAAAGGAACGTCCTCGAAGGCCGGCGTAATAAACTATGAAACGCTTTATTATCAAGTCTCTCGCAGACGTCGAGCTGTATTTGGTTATTTTTTAATTATATTTAAAAACAAAAAAAAAAGAGAGAGAGGAGTAATAAATAGCGATTATAACGACGTCTTTGTTATTCGCTGGATAAACAAACGAAAAACTGAAAAATGAATTTTTATATCGTCCATTGTGCTTATTCGAAATATCATTATTATTGTGAGAATTAAAAAATTCTAGATTACCATACAAAAAGCTCTATACTGTAGTTACGTATAAGTTAACGTCATTGCATTAATTACAATTACGAATATTCGAGAACGATTCTCTCGCCAATTTTTCCATCGATTTACAAAAAGCTTCCACGCACTTCGGTGCCATTCCTCGAATTTCTCCTCTCCCCCTCAAGCGCAGAGCCACATCTCTCCGTATATAACATGATAAACAACCACTCGCGGCGTCTATTCCCTTTGCGCCAATAAGAAATTCCCTGAAAATTTATAAAACCGCAAACAACGCACTTCTCGTCCGTAAATCAATTCGAGCTTCCCGGGAGAGAGAGAGAGGGAGGGGGAAGCAAGAGAGAGATAGCGAAAGATAACATAGACTATACGTTCGGTTGCTCAGCTATGCGCAAACTACCTCGTAATTTGTTAATTCCGAGCTTGCCTCTACTAAATCCCCGAGCCTCACGGCCTGCGGTACCCGAGATCCGTTTTCGTCTTGCTCTCTTCCCTCCTACCCAGCCGTCTACCCTCCTTGTCTATCCTCCAGATTTCCGGTAAGCGCAAGAGGACGGAGAGAGGAGAACGAACGAGCGAGCGAGAGCGGCCGATGATGAGCCAATCGGGCGCTTTATGAATAGCTAATCCAGCGGGCCGCGCACGTATGTATACACTCTGTGTTTCTTGTCCTCTATTATTTTGTTTTGAACAAAAAAAAAATTAAATTAAAATAAACATTTTTATTGTTAAGTTTTAAAAATACTTTGAAAAATTCTTCCTGATTGTTTTTCTGTCTTAATCGAACATTAATCTGCAAAAGGTTTTTATTTCTTAGTGTCTTCATAGCAGATGCTACCGAGGTGGTTTAACTCGATATGTATTTAAATAATACATTGTAATCTGTTGTAGTGGTCTAAAAAAATAAATCAGCACATTAGTCACGATTTTTCTTCTGCGCAGTATTAATATAATTATGCATTACTCACCAGACTCTTCTCGATTACTTCTGCCCAAAAGTTTGACTGCGCAACAGTCTTTAGCAGTTGCTTCTGCTCATACGATAAAGAGGCGTTCTCCGTGTATTTAGTGAAAAGATCTTTAAAATAATATCGCGGCTTAATCCGTTGTAATTGCTCGAACAGTTGGTCAATACAGGGATCGTCTTGCAATATCATTTCCTTAGCAAAATCTAGTAATCCTATTAAAATAAGATAAGTCGATTTCACTGTTTTGCAGAATTTTATTCGCTCATCCAACATGTACGATGATTGGAGTACATTTATGAAAAGCGTTGGTGCTTTGAAATATACTGTTAAGATATCAATGTGTTTTAATTCCTTGGAGCCGGACAGTGCCTTCTCAATGCAGTCTACAATCTTCTTTCCTATGCTCCCCATCTGCAATAACATGAAAAGTATTAATATACTACTGCGCGGGCTGCGTAGCTCTGTCGGACGACTTCGCAAGAAGAGCAAGAGTCACGATTTCATCGAAATCAGCGATGTAACTTTGCGGAAAAGTGCTGAGACTTATTACGTATGCAAAATCGATATGAAAAATCGTTGATTGTCGATCATAATATTGTTTGTATAAAACAACCGAATTTTATTCCGTCAGCTGCTAACAACTGCGATCGACAGCTGAGAAATTATGACAATGTTACGTAAAATTTTCGAGTATACGCCAATTCTACGCGTATATAAACACGGTACTACATAGCAATGAAATTGAGCAAAGGGTAGGAAAAGAGCTATGGTTCTGTGTACGCGAGAGGAGAGAGCAATGGTTAGTTTGGGAAAGGCTGGTCAAAGGCGGTCCACAAAATTGAAGCTGGGAAGAGATAGAAGGGGGCCAAGATGCCGGCTTGGCTAGAGCGGACGCGCGCGTGCCCGATAAATAATTCGATCGCTAAAGCCGACGGATCAGGCTGCTGTATGTACCTTCTCATGATTGCATTTGCATCTATTCTTATTGCAGCGGCATTTAGAAGTCGAAGGGAAGGCGATATCCTGCTCCTGCTGCTGTGGCTGATTATGTTGCTGCTCCTGCTCACCTCTTTCAACTTCTACAGGGCTGAGGGCCTCCCACACCTGCGCGGCAATAATGGTCTGCTTGACAATGTTCTTTTTCGTTTTACGAATACGAGACCTATAAATATAAAAAATTACGTAATTATGTTTATGTTAAAATTATACACACACGCGCGCTAACACACATACACACGCGCGCGCACGCACGCTCACAACTATATATACTTACTTGAAACAAGAAATACCCGGAATTTTTTGGTATTTTTGAACGAGGCCAGATAGATCAGTCATTACCTCGTTAAAATTTACGGAAAGTCGAGATTTTTTAGCCGGTGGCCTTGTCTCGGATTCGTCATTGCTATCATCTTCCTCCTCGTCCTCGTCACTGTGGCTCATCTGGAGACACTTGGCGAACCGGGCCAACGGACTTACAGGTTCTTCCCGTTTTCTTATTCTGTAATAGAAATAAAAAGAAATTAAAAATCAGTATCGGTGACTTATTTGTTAGCTGGCTCGATGCACCTCCACGCGGCTAGCTCGCGGGTCTACTTCTGTGCCGGCGCAGGAGTCACGGGGATTTTGTCTGCTGGTGCGATAGGCCTCCGCGTTGCTGGCTCGGTACTTTACGGGGCTTTTCAGATCGGGGGAAGGCCGAGGCTCCTGCGTGGCGCGTAGGAGTCACATGGATTTACAAATATTATTCGGCGCGGGCCACGCTGGGGTCCAATGGATTAGAGGTTATGTGCAGTACTTACATATGCAAACGTAGCTCTCTCTTTATTAATTCCTTGTCGACGGCGGGGGGAGGGGGGATTGGATCCCCGACCATCAAAAAATCTTCCTTATCCTTCTGCTCAACCTGACGCTTTAGGTAGGCTTGGAGATTTTCAGGATCTTTCTAGGTCAATTGTCGACAGACGCGCGTGTGGACTAACGTAGTAACTAGAAAGTAACTAGAAAACGGGGTAATTACCTGTAATTTACCCCGTTTTCTAGTTACTTTCTAGGTACTACGTTAGTCCACCTAGTTACTACGTTAGTCTACGCGCGCGTCTGTCGACAATTGACGGTTATGTAGAATGTAGAAAGGTCCTTACCGTTGCTGCTAATGTCGTGGCGCGACAGCAGCGCCATCGCCACGCGCGACTTCTGCGCTAGCGCAGAAGTCGCACGTTAGTATTTCGTCGCCAGTCACCGAGAGCGGTGGGTTAATTTTTAGTCATGGGTGTGCTTAAATTCAACACAGAATACGTTGAAAATAACCCGGAGAAAGTGTTAACTTTACAAGCTTTCCTGAAAGAAACGGACGATGCCTTCAGTATCAATAGGGGGACGGTGCCTACCTTGCTTAGAATGATTGGCAGAAAGGACAGGCCATCCAACAGTATTATTGAATCCTTCAAGAATTTTTTTGCGACGGAGCCAATTCAAGTCTTCAAAGATCGTCCCTCGTATCTGCTAAGCGGGCCACTCAGTTTACTTGCTTACCTGGCCTACCCAGGGCTCTCCGAGTTTTCGGACGATGTCGACCTCATCCCAGGGGATGGCGAATTATCGTCAAACATTTGCGCTGGGATCTGGGAAGAACTGTTCCAGACTGACCACCGGGTGCAGAGTCGTTACAAAAACTTCGACTGTAACACTATCAGGAATTTTTCAAGGAAGAAACGATTCCCAGAGCGAATCTATACCTACATCTGGGACTTACAGTCCCTGCAAGCCATCCTCAGGCGTAGGGTGGATGATGAGGTTGAGGAGGACGAATTCAGGGTCGGAGAACCCGTCCCTCCACCGGCTGACGTTAATCCTCAGCTTATCAAAAGGGCTTTACGCTTGTATATGTAAGTATTTGATAATTAATACTACGTGACCCATACTGAAGCCTCCTATGGCTGGCCGCGTAGAGATCTATCACGCCAGCTAACGAACAAGCACCCACCAATACTGATTCTTGATGCTTGTGTGATTCATTTTAATTTTAACAGAATGAGAAAACGGGAAGAACCCGTAAGTGCGAAGGCACGGTTTGCCAAGCGGCCCCGAAAAAGCCACAGTGACGAGACCGAGGAGGACGATAGCGATGGCGTATTCAAGACAAGGCCACCGGCTAAAAAATCTCGACTGTCCGTAAATTTTAACGAGATAATGACGGATCTGTCTTGCCTCGTTAAAAAATACCGGAAAATTCGGTATGTATAATTATGTATATATATACATAACTGTAAGTACAATATATATGTGTAATTTTTTATATTCAAGGTACCTTCTTCGTAAAACGAAAAAGAACATCCTCAAGAAGGCTATTATTGCCACGCAGGTGTGGGAGGTACTCAGCACTGTAGAAGTCGAAAAAGGTGAGCAGCAGGAGCAGGATATCGCCTTCCCTTCGACTTCTAAATGCCGCTGCAATAAGAAGAGATGCAAATGCAGGCATGAGAAGGTACATATACATATATAGGAAGCAGTATGATCCGACGGCTTTAGCGACTGAATTATTTATCGGACACGCGTGCGTCCGCTCTAGCCAAGCCGAAATCTTGGCCCCCTCTTTATCCCTTTTCAGCTTTGATTTTGTGGGCTGCCTTTGACCAGCGCCCCCCCCCCCCCCCCCGAGCTTACCATCGTTCTCTCCTCTCGCGTACCCAGAACCATAACTCTTTTCCTCCTCCTCGCTCAATTTTATTGCTGTATAGTGCCGCGTTTATATACACATACGATTGGCGTATTCTCAAAAATTTTACGTAACTTTGTCATAATTTCTTAGTTGTCGATCGCAGTCGTTAACAGCTGACGGAATAAAACTCAGTTGTTCCATGCAAAAAATATTAGGGACCCACTGTGTTGATCGACGAATTTTTCATATCGATATACATATAGAGGGAGGCTCCCCCACCTCCTATAGAACTCGTATACATAAGTCTCAGCAGTTTTCCGCAAAGTTTCATCGCTGATTTCCCTCAACGTGACTCTCTCTCTCTCTTTCGTACATATAGCCCATTGCTGCAGCCGTCGCTATACTTGCTAACACAAGCATCAAGAATCGCTGGCAGAGAGCTCTTCGGTTCTCCGGAGAATTTGTTGGGCCAACTTGCGCTAAACCTCGGCAGACCCGCGTAAATCAACGCTTTTGCTCTGCTCGCGTTAGCTTCGTCAAACTTCGACGAGGCTATTCCATTGTATACCCATAAGAGCATGCCTAGTCGACCGTGACCTTTTCCGAGATTCGTACGGGCGTGTGTCTTTGCGATATGATCAGCATCGCTGACGGATGCACTTACAACTTGTCTACACTGTTCTTTTAGACATTATATCATTTAAACAATAATGGAGAATACACCAATCAATCGAGCATTAATTAAAAGCGAAACAGCGTTAAATTTGAAAAAAAAAAAAGATCAAATTAATCAAGCGAAAGGTCGAAACAAACAGAGAAGGAAAGTGGATAATTTGGAGCGGAAAAACTGCAGAGTGCACACCGGCTCGCCAGCGCATTTCATCAATAATGCAATTCTCGCCGGTGAACTGGCGAAGGGAGTGACGCCTGCCATGGGAATTGCAGACTAAACAATAAGGGCAAAAGAAAAAAACAGGCCCGGACTGACCGACAGAGCTGGCAAATTAAATCAAACGAATCAAAGGGAATGCGCGCGAGGAGTAGAAAAAAAAGGAATAGGAGGAGAGAACACGGACCCTTTCACCCTCCCTCTCGCTGGCTAATTAGCGCCGAATCAGCCTTCCCGGACGTGTTAGATTCGCGGAAGAGGGGTAGGGATGCGCGACAAGTGCCCGGGAATGAATTTTTCAAGGCTCGAGGAAAGTTGGGTTGGCCAAGAGGGGGGGGGGGATAGGGGCTCTCGGCGTGAAAGGAAAAGGCTGGCACAAAAAAGAGGCGCATGCATGTACTCTCTCGGCTTTTTTCTTGCCGAGACGCTTTTCAGGGATGGAAATTAAATTGAGCACCGGGGCCAAAGTAGTCCACGCGTGACCGAGAGACGTATACGTGGGCAAAGAGGAATTTTAACCCAGTGGGCTGTGGCTTTCGAGTGCCTTTTTTTTCCTTCTTCTCTCTCTCTCTTTGTCTGACTTTTGGAATCTTGATTGCTTTGTTGTGCGTATAAACTCGGGTCTGTCTCAATGGTCGAGTGCGCGTGGAAAGAAAATTTTGAAATTGCGTATGTGTATTTGAGGCAGGCTCGAATTTAAAATTACAATTTTTGTAGTGGCTTGTTCAACGTATTTTTTTCGGCGAATTAAAGCCTCGGCTTTATTCGAATTATAATAAGCGAATATGTTACACTTGTTTATGGTACGTAAATACTCGGGGCTTTTGCTTAAAATTTTAATTAGCAAAACGAAATTGTAGCGTAATTTTTGTTTTTGCGAATGGGTAAGCGAAATACTGAAAAAAATGAAAGAAAATAAGAAAAATTAATTATACCCAGCTGTACGTTACGAATTTACATTGCACGGATATTAAATTAGCATTAAAAATTAGGTCTTACAGCTGCCACGCGCTTTTGAGTTTAATCCGCGGGCATAAGAAAAAAATTTGTCCATTTCAAAACTTATACGACGCTAATAGATTTTTTCCTCTGAAAAACTTGCTTTGCAAAAAGACGGCGGAAGAGCTTGCGAGGTTTTTTTCTCGTCCACTTGCATTTCGGATAATGAAAGGGCGCGGACTACTGCGGTTCTCCAGCGGTGCTTTTTTATTTGCTCCGCTACTTCCGACACTTTTGGTCACTTGCATTTGACTACTTGCTGCGAGAGAAGTTTGCCTTGGTAAAAGGAAGTTTGCTAACTGCTATTACGTTTGAAACATACTACTTCCATTTCCCGTTCTTTTAACATTATCCGAATAATTAGACAGTATTTTTTAATACCTTCTGGAACTTTACCTAAAAAAAAACTAATAAATTATAAAAAATAAATTTCATTTTATTTCATATTATTCTTGTGTGAATTGAATTGTATTCAATGTGAAAAACAACGCGTTTATATTTACAGTAAAAAAATTAAATTGTATAATGGTTAAATGAATACCGTAATAAATAATACAATGTACATGCTTCTATTGTACAAGATCGACTGTCTTCTTCTTTTTCTTCATTTTTACTGGAATAGGAGCTGAATTTTTAAAGACAGTGCTGCAAAAAAAAATATTATGTAATTAGTATATGACATTCAGTAAATAACTTTATATTAAAGTGATTGAAAAGTTTTTAATCAAATAAATTTTTATATAAAATGTTTTACTCACTGGCAAGTTGTACAAATTGGGCTAAATTTGCAGAAAACTAAAATAAAAAATAGAAATGTTAGAATGAGTCTTAAAAAAACAAGACTTAATTTTAAATTCAATAACAACTTACTGGATAAACAGACGGAACAAACATAACCAGTATCAACTAATTCTTGATGGCAGAAACAAGCTGCTCTATAATCTACTTTGACTGGTGGTGGTAGAACTAGTTTTGATCTTACTGCAGCATCTGGGAGGAATACCCACTAAACACACAAAAAACTTTAGTACTGAATATATAAATTAATTAATTATATAAACAATTATTAATATATACCAGTAAATACTGAAGTAATCCAGCTAATGGTGGTTGTCCATTTTGGCGGGGAACTTTTAGAAAAATGCCACCAGTTAAATCGCAACCTTGCTGTAAAAGCGTTAATTCATGATCTAAACTGCAAACATCCAACATGACTCCCTAAAAAGAAATAATACAACATAGTTAAAAAGTATATCAATTTATGCAATAAAAAATATAAACAGAAGTACCATTTTTTGTGCAGTAAAAAATGCATTCATGTAATTCATGTATTGGGTTGCAGAATCATGACAGGCAGTAATAACCAGTATCCTAGGTTGTATTTTTTCTCCAGCCACCTTTTCTCTTTCTTGCCTCGCAATATAACATAATGCTGATGTCAAGGCTCCTGAGATCAAACTTTCTTCATTACAATTCTTATCTGTGGACATTTCACTGACCATTTTGTGTATTTGACGACGAACTGTATGTTCAAGTTGTGTGAACTTCTCACATTGACCATCCAATTGCCTAATGTCGTCCATTTTCTCTAGAGGATAAAGAAACCGTGCTCCTTGACTATGACATGCTATTATTGCTAATTGATTGTTTGGCGTTTGCATCAAATGTGCATTAGCAAAGACAATTGTAGAATCCAGTCCTTGTGTTATCACATGTTTCACAAGTTTCTGCGACGGGTTTATGTCCAATATTATCACAATAAGACTCTTACCAATTTCTGTAAGACACGATAAAATCAATAAATTAGTTAAACAACATTAAAAGATTATTATAACATCTAGTTTATAGGTTATAGCCCTCATGAAAATAAGTTTCATTCGCTCGCAGATCTCCAATAAAGAAACCTTAGTCTATTCAAACAAAACTTTACAATAATAACAAAATACGTACCATCAGCCATTTGTAAACAAATAATTGACAAGTCAGCTAAAGCCAAAAGCTTCTCTGCTTGTCGCACACAAACACGTCCGCTCTCGGCACCGATTCCGATTCAAAACACAAGCCGGGGGGTGAGTCTTGAGAGGTTTTCAGGCCTGATTTTACGTGTATAAGGCATAGGCGCTCAGACTCGAGACTCACCCTGCAGGCCATATTTACCCGAAAGTTTCGCTTCTCCAGCAGTAGACGTCGCGCCCGTAGCTTTTCCAAACACATTTAAATAGTTGTTTATAAACAAAGCTTGAACGATATAATCAATTAGAAAAATACGTGGTAGTCCAATAAAAAAGTGTCATTACAATTTTTTTGATGATATCAATTTTTTGCCGGTCGATCGCACAGCCAACGTCGCGAGTCCTCAAAACTTTTATTTTTACTAATGACAATGCACACCTGCGGCCGAAAGCAATGGCGGTGCGCGCGTGGGGGAGTAAACAGAGGAGAGGGGGCGGTAAGAAAAGAGCGCGAATCGACATTGAAAAAGCGCGCGCGAGCATCTCCGGAGTCCTAAAAGAGCTTCCATCAAGTGATCGTCGTGTAATAGTGTCTTGTGCGTAATTTAACCGTAGTCCTCTTGTAAACAAGCGGTTGTAATAAGCTTGAAGGACGAGCGTCAGCGGAGAGCAGCCGCTGTCCACCTCATCGATCCTATCTCTCGGCTGTTCGAGGAGACACTCGCAGGTTAGGGCGCCATTGTATATCCCCATGATTTCTCTTTGCTAAAACTCGCACCTTTAGCGTCTCAGTCTCTCTGTGTGTCGCGCGTGCTTCCGGCGCAAATTAGAGAGTGTGTGACTATTGCTGCTTCGCATTGTCTCGCTGTTTTTTCGTTCTCCCTTCTGACAGCGATTATTCGCGTTGTTTTCAGGACGTTACAATGGCTGTGGTGATGAACGAGAAGGCAAAGTCGTTCGCGAGCATCGACGATGAGGAGGACGCGCTGTTGAACGAGGCGATCTGCTGCAGCCGCAACCTCGAGATCAAGACTGACGACGACGAGGATGAGGAGGTGACGGCGCCCAAGCCCACGAAACTTGGACAACTCTGGAGCGACATCAATTCCGACTCTAATACCAGCTCTAATACCTCCGACCTCTCCGTCTCCAATGGGAAAATCGACCTTTCCACTGACCATCCTGCTGCTCTTAGCGTTAAGGAAGAGCCAGATATAGATAACAATGATGATAATGTTATCGATATCAAACATGAGCCGGTGGATTACATACCTCTCCAACAAGAGCAGGATGGTCATTTAGAAAACAATGGAATGGAGGATGAGGCTGCAGAGTCAAATGGTAGAAGTAAGAATTCTTTTTAGTTTTAATTTGTTGCATAAAATCTATTTATTTAAGGGCTTGTTAATCAATTTATGTTTTGGATGTGTGGCATTTGTTTTTTGAGGTATTGATTAATTTGTACTTTACAGATGGCAAACGAGTACGGGAGGACAATGATGAATATGCACAAGTTCCTAAAAATAGGCGAAATAGCGTTTCGAGCTCTAGCACAATGTCTAGTACAGGCAAAAAGCCTGTAGAATATGAGACTGATCCTGTAGTGTTAGCTCGCAGACAAAAAGATGTTGATTATGGAAAAAATACTATAGGCTATGATAGATATACTCAAGAAATTCCAAAGTAAGTAAGCTTAATATTTTTAACAATAACTTTAAACAGTTGAACTGCATTGTTGTTTTTATTTCTAGGTCCGACAGAGCAAAAGATCATCCACGCACACCTCCAATGCACTTGAAGTGTAGTAGGCGAGCTTGGGATGGTATGGTGAAGCTGTGGCGTAAACAACTTCATTTTTGGGACCCTAAAGATGATCAACAAAATGAAGTGAATGAGTCACCAGATGAAAAAGAAAGTGAAAAAAAAGATGTTGAGTCTTAGCAATATTAAATTTTGTTATTTTTCATAGTTTTTAAGGTATAAATAATTTATGATTTTGTCTCTTTTTAATTAAGTTATTTTCATACTTGGAGACATTTTCTACACTGTGCGCAAAGAAAAATTATCAATGATTAGTATAATTACTTGTATACAGCTATTTTTATAAGTAAAAATTATTTCTTTGTGTCGATTAAATTTAATTAAAATTATTTCTCATTTTCTACTTTCTTTATGCACATGATATAAAAACACAAAGCATTTTAAAAGATATAATAAATATTTATTTTTCATTTACATTAGTGTTTAGTAGTTTTAAAATTTCATCAAGTTTTTGGTTAGTTTGTTTATCCACAAGATCTATCCTCTCCATCAGTCTTTGTTCTAAACTAGCAAATTTTTCATCTATGTACATTTTTAAATCATCCGTTGGAAAATGAATAGTTTCAATGCTAGCATCCGTGTTTTTTTCATTACAACTTAACTGGTTAATTTCATCATTTCCACTTGATTTCTTATACTCCTGTGTATTGAAATTCCCTAGAGTTAACTTTTGTAAATATGAGTGCATGTCATCTCCTGTTGAACTTTGTCCATTAGCAGAAAAGGATTGAAGAACTTTTTTCACCATTTCATTTCTTCCAGGTTTTGATTGACTAACATTATTTAAAAAACTATTTATTAAATCTAAGTCAAACGTATTGTTACATCCTTCAGACTCTGGTTCAGTAAGAATAAGCTTTATTCCATATATCCACATTGTTGTTCCTTTATTTTTTGTACGTGTAAACTAAAATTATATTTTTACACTTTATATTCATAAAAATCAAAATTATTTTTACCTATAATAGTTATTTAATTTACCTTGATGCTAGCCTCTGTAGAGGGTGGCTGAATTTTAGCTTCAGCAAAGTATACAGCATGATCTTGAAAATCATCAACAAACTCTGCAAAAACTGTAGTGGCATATTCACCACACTGCTTAAAAAATTCTAAGACAGACGCCTCTGAAACTACAGCAATGCGAGCTATTTTTTGTTTGTTAGTAAGTTTGAATTCCAGTCTGCATGATTCTTTGGAAGGATCTGACTTCAAGGCAACACAAGTGTCTAACGACACAACATCCTCAAGATTTGTTCTATTGAATATTTCAAGCACAATTTTATTAGTTTTCTTTTTATTGAATTAACATTTTACAATTGAAATTGAATCACAGTTAAACATTGAACATAGTTACCTTTCAGGTGCTTGCGATAAGGACACCGTTGACACGCAGTCATCAAAATTTTTGTCATTGTCAATCTCCCAGTTGTATGACGTTCTTACTAAATGATTTTCTTTCTTTTTAGCTGAGGCATTGCTATTGCATGCTCCATTAGTATGAGACACCTCCTCCATTATCATTTCCAATAAAGTATTTTGCACTGATTCTCCATGTATTACGTTAACGTCATTGTACTTTGTTTATATCAAAGAGGAAAGTAGTTCTTTTAAACGACACTTCAAATTCGTCAAATATATTTACACACGTAACAATCATGTACATACTGAATGATAGCAAAGCTAAACTGTCGAGGTTAGAACTCCGATATATTTTTCTGTCAATACAAATCTAACCAAGAACTGCAGCCGGTCCGTCTATTGTTCCGTTATCCAATGTTTCATTCCTCATTCAACTATAATTATTGTTTAGCATTCAATTTTAAAACTTATTGTTTAATAATCGTTACTCAATTGTAAACAATTATAAATCTAATGGTATTAACAGATAGGAAGAAAGAAAAATATTTATGGATTACAAAAAAATTAATTGTTTATACACTATTTGCATTAAAATTTAAAAAATCTAATTTTTTTAAATTTTAAAATATTTTTTAAAAGTATCTTGAATAAGTCTTTCAAAATACATTTTTTTTTGAAAA
Organism: Anagyrus pseudococci; assembly: GCA_030522585.1. NCBI lineage: Eukaryota > Metazoa > Arthropoda > Insecta > Hymenoptera > Encyrtidae > Anagyrus > Anagyrus pseudococci. Next base: position 48,031 of record JAPYYQ010000859.1, read on the forward strand.
TATGCTACAACTGTTGAAAATGTAGAAATTCAACTCATGAAGTGTCGGCAACTTCGAAATACATTTACCAAAAACAACAGTCGGTAAGATAAACCTTGAAAGGTAACAACTATTTTATTGAATATTCACATCAATTAATTTTGATGTAAACTTGTACTTATTCAAAATAAAAAGACTCGTTTCTTCAATAGATACAAATTAAATGAATGAGAAACTAAACCCTACAGAAAATAATGAAATAAGCTTTAACATTTCTTTAAACGTCATTGATTTACAATATTAAAAACAATAATTTTCCAAATATTTCTATTAGCAATAATTACGAGACATAAAATTCGTTTGAAAATTAATTAACCATTCGAACGAGAAACGTTATAATTATTTAGCCCAATTTTGCGCAACTAATAAAATTTAAATCGCCCCGAATAAATATTTTACATATACAGCGCTTGCGCGCGCTTTGCAATTACGCTTATTACACGTAAAACATTTCCAAAGTCAACGTTGCCCTCCCCTTCTCCAAGCTAATTACATGCGCGCTAAACAAAAGCTACTCGAGAGGTGTAAATATTTATCGTAAAATCAAAAGCCGCCCAAGTTCACGCCCCCCACGCGCGCCTGAATATTCTGAAAATTCATGTAAAAGCCAAAAAAAGAAAGACACACCAATAAACTCGCGCGTTGTTCCCTGTAGGAAATTTGATGGTGAAAAATGGTCAGGCGAATAGGAATGGCCAGAATCCCACCATATCGTTATAGTCAGTGCTCTATTAAATAAGTA
>JAPYYQ010000860.1:0-53260 GCA_030522585.1 Anagyrus pseudococci
TTTGTAACATTGGAAGTATATCCGAGCAATGCTATTTGGGTATAGCAATTTTTACAATAGTAGATTGTAATTTTTACTAGAAACTTTTCTCAGTGTAGCGCTGCCCTTGAGTGTGCCTCGCGATCGACTTCAGCTATTTCCACTCGCGGTCGTGCTCTCTTTCTCTCTCTCCCATTCCGCACACGCGTACGTGTGTACGTGCGTTTGTTGCGAGTATATCAAAGCAAGAGGAGAAACAAAAGCCACGATCGAACGGAGAAGGGGTAGTCAATAGTCGTCAGGGCGAAAGTCGTTTCGCCATCGGGCTTTTTTCTCTCTCTTTCGCGAGGGGCAGAGAGGGGTAGCGGCACGGGTACTTTACAGAAAGGAAGAGAAGGGCCGCGCGCAGAAGAGAGAGAGAGAAGAGGGACGAGCTGAGGATCTCGCGAAAGACGTAAGGATGTCGTCTGCCACTTACACGTGTGGCGCGTACACGGACATATAAATCTCTAGGTGTATATATCCTTGTGCGCCAGTCTCCTTCGTCCGAGGGCCACAGCGCGCGCTATTATAACCAGCGCGCGGGAACACAGGTATATAGCGAAGCCAGAGAGCCGCTCGCCGTGTGTGCGCTTGTGCCGCTGCTGCCTTTCTCCCGCGCGCGCGCACTCGCACACACGCCCGAGAAAATCGCGCTGGAGGTTATACTCTCTGTTCTCTCTCTTTCTGCCTCTACACGCTCTTACACTCGTGTGTGCGCCTATAACTCCGTGTGCGAGTGTGTCTGGGATATATATTGATAATCGGAGCGGCGCAGATCGGCTAGATATGCCGGACACACCAGGCTCCCCGCGCGCATACCGATTTCTGCGTATACGCCGCTCTCGGAGTGTGAGAATATATCCTGCCCGCGTAGAGAGAGAGAGAGAGAGAGAGAGAGCCTGTATGCGCACACAAGCGCGCGTATAGAAGCGAAGAGTTGATTGCGTCGCCGCGTGTGTATACGCGCCGGACCGCGGCCGAGTTATAATTTTCTAAACATGAGAATAGTCGCGCGCGGCCGATCGATCGTTATCACGCCGAGTTTTGTGTTTCGCTAAAAAGCCGCTGCTGCAGCCTACACAGCTCTCTGCTGTGCGCCGTGTTAAAGGGGTTCTCTTTGTGCGACCGCCTCTCGGGAAAGTCTTGCCTCTCTCACAAGCCTTGCCGCCCCCTCTTACATGCGCATGCACCTTTGTTGTTGAATTGGCCATTTGGAAAAATACGCGAAGATGAAAAAAATATCGGTACGCGCGAAGGGAATGTCCGTTTTAATAAACATTCAAGGCGAGAGACCGTCTCTCTCTCGAGAGAGAGAGAGAGAGTTAAAATCCCATTGGCGAGGAGAGCGTGTGCGGGGCTGCTGCTGTACAGCCGACATGTCTTTCATCTGAAATTCGCGGAAAATTTCGCGGCATTATAACCGAGAGGCCCTGTGCGCACGCGGCGGCGGTGTGCGGTTGGATTTTTACGAAGGGAGCCGAGGCCAAGTTGTCTGGCAGGGCGATAATATAAGGTGGGAACGGCCGAGGAGGATGGCAAGAGGGAGGATCGTTAACGCGTCGAGCCTGTTTTGCCTGTCCGAGAGAGAGAGGGAAGCGACCGAAGGAATACGTTATAGAGGGACTGACGGAGGGATATATAGAGAAAAAGAGCGGTAGCAGAGAGAGAGAGAGAGTGCGCTCTGGTAGCAGTAGCCGGAGCCGCTCGAACACGCGCAAAAAAGACAGTATATGCGCGCCCAGGCTTACAGCTGCTGGTATCGGATCTCGCTTTCTCGCTCTCCCGCACGACGGCCTTCGCAACCGGATGACTTGGCGCGAGAGATATATACCGTCCCCGGCGACACTCGCGCACTCCCTACGGGAATCTTTGTGCTGCTAGCCGGTACCCCCCCTGCTCTCTTGCCCACCTATACGCTTTGCACGTGTATATCTGTATACGTATATCCTACCGGTATGTAAACGGACGGTCTATATAGGCGCGTATAGATAGGGAAAGGCGAACGCGCGTGTTTTGATTGTTCGCCGGACGCTGGCAAATTGAAGGTTGACCCCTCCCTTTCTCCAACCTACCTTCCATCCGTGTGCGCCGCTCGCCTGTCTGTGTGTTATGCCGTGTGTGCGCGCGGGGGGGATACAACACTGTCACTGCCAACGAGCCCGCTTTGTTTTCGTTTTCGATGGCCCGAGGTAATTGCTGGTTTTCCCTCTTTTCGGCTCCCAACCGATTACACCGCTCTCCCACTTTGGCTTGTTTGAAATTTTGTTTTTTCCCCTCTCCGAGACCCTTTTTATTACGGACATCCTTTACTTTTTTTTCGCTGGTCCGATCGGAATGTCGAGATTTCATTATTTATACGTTCGGTAGGAGGTGGATCGAAAAAAAAAGAGAGTGGAGAGAAAAAATTTTCGACGGGAACGACCTTCTGCTAGCTGAATCTGTTAATAGGCTCATTATGAAAGCTGGTCCCACGGCGTGGCCAGTCAAAAATCGTAGCAAGTCGTTTTTTTTTTCAATTTTCGAATATCGCACGAATAAAATGCAAATAAAGCATGCGCATCTTATGAGCGCGTGTTTTTCGGATCGTGCGCTTGCGTAATCGCGCTGGGTTTTTATGCTCAAACACACACGATTTGAAATATACGAGGAACGCCGTTTCTTTCATTTTCCCCACTCGACGTTTTCATGCGCCTGGTCATAAAAATACAATGTATGCTGGGCACGAGCAGTCTCAGCTCTCCGATGTATATATTCTTACATAAGTATTATAATTATTCAACATTTATTTCAATATTAGAAAATTAAGTTCTAGCTTAGAGTTTCATGTACCAATAAATATAATCGAATACGAGGAAAATATCGGGGGAGGCTAAGGCTGTAGGCTTTATGCATCTAATGTATATATGCAGCGAGGAAAAAGAGACGAGAAGAAGCAAAAAAATCGGTTATTACTCGCATATTTTGCAGTTTTACGGCTGGGGTTATGGACGCCGTATATCAACTTGCTACGATTAATTTTGACGACTTTTATTCGAAAGTATAAATGCGCGAATATTTAATTTTCACCGGCGCGGATAATAACGAAATGTGTACAGGAGAGCGACTCGACAGATATTTCACGTGTGTCTATAGATCGGTATTACGGAGATCGTTAACGCTTGTTTCTCAAACTTTTCATCCTAAAAATTTTCAAGCCTCGACGCTTCGTAAATAACGACCTGTACAACCGGAAGCAAACGAAATACTTCATTTTCTCTCTCTTATGTACACCACACTCCCGCCATTCAAATAGCCAAGCGCGCGCATGTTCGCTATTTTCTCCAAGTGTGTATAAGCTAAGGCATCGAAAGAGAGAGAGAGAGAGTCTATAGCCCGTCGGTTTGATGTGCATTCTCGAGACATGCCTCGGCGGATGATAGGGTTGAATTTTTCATCGAATCCATAAACAGAGGGTGCAAGCGCATCCACACGCCCGGTATATATACCGCGGCTTAGAGCACTGCTGCGGCGACTGGGGGGAGGTGCGAGAGGGAGCGCTGGCCTTGCGTGTACAGACACACTGGGCGCTGCGAGGTCGATAAGGCCGTTCCGCCGTTGAATAATGAAGCGCAACACATCTCGTAGGATTCGACGTCGGGGGCGAGCGAAACTCTCCGCACGCGCAACAACGTGTTCTGCTGCAGCGGCTAACTTTACAGTCGAGCGCGCGCTCTCGGGGAAAATAATGAACGACCGGCCGGCAGCTCGGGCGATCGATTTATTCTTTGCACATAATGACCCGGAAAACCCAGGCGTATCTATACCTCGTTTTTTTTCTCTTTCTCTCTCTCACTTTTTCACTTTTACCGCGCGATGAACTCGCGAATTGGGAGGGGAGGATGTGTGAACTACTTAGTTGTGTACTTTACGAACATTAAATCTGGCAGTGCTTTTATGTAGGCTGTTTTTCAGACGATATTTTTTAGCCTTGATCCCGTTTTACCATTTTTTTCTTTTCTTTTTCTTTTTTTTTCAATAATTCATTACTTTTAGTCGAGCTTTGGCGATAACACCTAATAACCTGGCAAATGAATTAAATTGATAGCGCTAGTCATTATTTCAAGTTCACGTCATTGCCACTCGCGTAATGACACTCCAATGATTTATATATTTAACTATTTTTCTTACACTTCATGGAAGCACTCGCGAGCGCGCGCAATGTCTTTTAAATGAAACAAAAAAAAGACTACTTCATCGGCGTTTGTTTGAATGTTTTTTCTCTGTGATGATATTGTTTAATGCGCTATTAACGAACGCTTTTTCTAAAAATTGTTTTCGAGATTAAAAAAGCAATACAAGCCCGTATTTTGAACGTAACGCGTAAATTCTACTTTTTTTTTCTTAATGAACAGAAAAAGTGGAGTACTTCGATTAAGTTCCTTACGTTTACCGTCAATATTTAGCTAAGCTCTCACGATCGACGACTGTTTTCATCGACTTATCCGAACATCATAAACAGATTATGTACACTAAACGATAGACAAGCGGTAGCTTCTTTTTTTGTTTTATGATTTCTTAAATGAATCTTCGATTACTTTTTTTTTGTCGCTTCCTCGAAATTACTCGTTATCGGTGACGATTGCAACAATGTTAAAAACAATCAGTCGCGAGGCATGAGATAAAAGAAAAAACCTAGTTGCCTCGGCGATGGCTTTATAATCGCCTTCAATTCACAATCGATCATTATACTGGCACAATAACAAGTGCCAACGCACACTCGAAATCGAAGCGCGTTAATTAAAACTCTCTCGCTTATTCTTCCTCAAACACGTATACTTACGCACGCTAATAACCTCACCTCGAGCGAGCGTTGCTCGCGCGCACGTAAAGCTCGCTTGTTATTCTCGAGCAACTCCCCCCCCTCTTCCCGCGCTAATGCCCCGCTCGAGCCAAGAATTTTTCCATTTGCGCTTGTACAAGTCGCCAAGTGTCTTTCTCATCGCTGCGGCTACCGTCGCTATTGCGGCAAATCGTCCGAAAACTGCATAATCGACTCTTGCACCTTGCGCTAACGAGAAAAGCCGAAAGACAGGAGGGGGAGGGGGTAGCTACTCAAAATATGGTATATATAAACTCGGCTGAGTCAGTAGCTGCGAATGTAGGTTCTCTGTTAAGCAGCGGCAGCCGCTCACGTTGGCGAAGTACAAGCAGCAGAAGAGTAGTCCGGAAAGCGCAGAGCCGGCAATTGGGTCAGTGCATTCTCGGCGCCTCGGGGCTCTCGTGCGCGCCTCTTGCGGCCCGCGACGGCCTGCCGGCCGAATAAGCCTTCGTCTTTCTTCTGCGCGCCTCCTTCTTCCCTCCTCCACCTGACCACGACTCGCGAGCCCCCTCGAGTGCTGTGGCCCAGGCGCCAAGCTTGCACGCAAGTCGAGCTCCCTCGCCTACTCTCCCTCTCTCTCTCTCTCTCTCTGCTGTTCTAGCGCACTCGGACGCTCTGACTAACCCTCTCTCGCCTCTTTTCCTCCGGCCCCCTTTCCCTTCACTCGCTCACCGTTGTCGCCGACTTTGCTTCGCCTTTTATTCTCACTCTCTCTTTCTCACTCTCGCTTCTCTCTAGGCCCGATTCTGTGCGAGCCCGAAGCGGATACGCGCGCCAGTGCAATCTTGATGAGCGTGTCTCGAATTTTTCTTCGCTTTTCTTTTTTTTCTCCTCTCTCTCTCTCTTTCTCTCTTCGTTTCTTTTTTCAATCGCGAATTAATGAGAAAATAATTGGACGAGAGAGAGAGAGAAAGAAAGAGAGATCCAATTAATGCGGCTGCTGTAGCAGTTCCATAGGCATAGTAACAAGCGCCCGCGCGCGAGCGTTTGACGTATTTGACAAGCCGGACTTAACCGAATTCCGACAGTTCATTGATTGCGGACTACCGAACAAAAGGCCATTATTTAACGATTTGAGAATAATGGAATGATCTTAATAAGAAGCAATGAAGCAACAATTACAACTCATTTGTATTTTTTTTTATTTTCATGTTTAAGCAGATTTTCATCTTTTTTTATATACAAATTTAATACGAGTTTAAATATGTTGTTTAGCAAGAGCAACGAAAAAGCAACAAACGCATAGGCGCGCGCGCGGCAATGAAGCGTTAGGCTGCGCGTCGGTAGAGAAAGAGAGAGTCGGATTCACCTATAAATAAAACGAGGGACATTGTCAACTTCATTTCGTATTTTGAGCGGCCGCTCTCGGCTTTGCCTTCAAGCCCGATTAAGTCGGTCGCACGTCTTTAATTGAGAACTTTTTAGCGTCCCATCGGCTGTCACTTTGATACGCGGCTCTCATTGAGATTTTTAGTTCACTGCCATCGTATCTTTATAAGTAAGACGCTCCTCCTCCTCCTCCGCCACTGAAAGCGATACACATTAATATTCGCATTACTTATTATTGTTAAACACGTTCGCGTACGAGTCAGCCTTTCTGCTATTGCGTTATATCCTACTTTTTACGTTAATTTCGTCAAGATTGTTTTTTATCTCCTTGTTTTTTTTTTCTTTACTCCCTACCTTCCCAAAGAAAAGGCGCTTCTCACGGTCGACCTTCGTTTGAAAGAACAAAAAAAAAAAAAATAAAAAAGTAAATCAAGAAAGAAAAGAAGTGTTCGACCAACTGCGCGCGCATAGATAAGCGATAATAAAACCGGTAATAAAAATGGTGGAGGGGAGAAAGAGAGAAAAACGAGAAAGCATTTCAAGAACACTGTCTCCGATAAGGCCGTTTTATTTGAATTTCACGCGTTATAGCGCTCGTTACCCGCGCGCGCGCGCTTGCTACTGTACAGTGTGTATAAGTTGTAGTGTGCCAAATCTGGGTCACGCATGGCAACCAGTTTTGCTTCTTTTTTCTTTTTCGCCGCGCCAACTATTATGGCACACGATGATATCACTAGAAATTGTCCCGCGACGCGGATGTCTGCGCAGCTATACCATTTTCGTAAACTAAGCCACACACGCATACGGGCGTATATTAATTATTCAGAGGAGAGAATTTGTCTCGACGAAAGTCACCGGGTCGTTTGAAATGTCCGCGTCGAAAAGCGAAACTTATTCGAAGCTCTCCCCGGGCGCCTATCTGAAGCTCCGCTCGATAATTTCCAGTCTTAATAATACACTCGTCGAATCGCGTACGCTGGATTAGCTTTACGAAGTGCTCTCGGCACTGGAAGAAAGAGAGAAAGAGAGCGCGGTAAACAAGTTCGTCCCGTTATTTGTTGTTCGGGCCCGGTTATCATCGCCGACGGATAAGATAGGGGCAGGGTAACGACACAAACAACCTGCCCTAATCGTCGTGCCCTCCCCTATTTAACGAGCTTATCGATGCGCCCGATTGTCACGAGCGTCCGGTCTTCGCCTGGCAATTCGACAATTGTCTAAATCTTGTCCACTGCCATTGGAGCTCTCGAAACGAGAGAGAAATTTTTATGCGCGTGACCTTTGACGATGATAAAACCTGCGCGAAATCCGTGCTATTCTTCACGGGTGTTTACGTAGCGACGAGACGTTTATGCAGCCGGTCGTGTATGGATTGCTCGTGTGCCGACAAGAAAAAGAGAAAGGAAAGCAGAGATAGGGACGATCTAAATTTCATTGAATATGTTTGCCTGGATAATTGGGAGTGTAATAAGAAAGAGATGCGCTCGCCAATGAAAAATGCAAGCTCCGATATTATTGGCTGGGTTTGAGCTATTGCGGTCTTTAAACGATGATTGCGTTAATGAAGTCAAAACAGCCTGGAGATATTGCTTTTTAAATATATCAATCGCCCGACTCGTGTGCTTTTGCTGCATATTCCGCTTACAATTTATGTTCCGACTCTTTTTCTTTTTTACAAGACTTATAAAGGATTTTCTTTTTTTGTTTGTGCGTATGCCACACCAATTGATATTTGAACGGTGGAAAATTTGAGCGGCGCGCAGGAAATTGTAATTCTAATCTTTTCGGGTCGGCCGAGAGCGATTGTTTCGCATCGCAAACTTTGTATATATTTCTCGTATTTATATCGTGGACGAGTGTGGGTTGCAAAAAAAAAAAATTAACCGGAATCGCGGCTTACCCAATTTCCAAAGTAATTTAGCGAAAAAAAAGAAGAACGAAAGAAAGATACGAACAGGTCTTGGATTGGCAACGCGATGAATTCGCAAATAATTTGGTTTTTGCCGGCTAATTTACGGCTCTCTCACCAGTGGCAGACTGCGGATTATTCGGTTATAACGATACGTATCAATTAATAACGTTGTATCACATCATTATTATACATTTAATATATCGTTTCGTTTTTAAATTCATAATTACGCGCGGGGGCGGGCGCGCTGATCTATCTACGCGCTCGTTTAAATTAGCGATAGGCCTCGTCATTACAATAACGGGGGGAAATAAGCAAAGCGTATTATTTATAAACGCGCGTTTATACACTTTATACTTTAGCTGTAAACGTTGATTGCGCGCTGGCAAAAAAAAAGAGAAGAGAATAGCCGTAATCATCGTCGCTCTCTGTATCTCACCTCGTAAAAACGGCTAATTGGCATCAATCGCAAAAAGGCTTGAAATTATGCTTTAACGTTCTTTTTTTCACTCCCAATTCGTGCAAGCCCATGTATCGCCTCTGATATACGCACTTGCGTGTCGAAAATTATTTTTCTATCGGTATCTCGAGCTTTTTAAATAAAAAAAAGGAACTATTCAATTATCTATCCGAAAATAAACGTATCTTTTTGCCCAGCGTCGGCCAAATCACACAGTGTGTTTAAACGTGTTCCGGTTGATTTGGCGTGGGCGCGCGCGTGCGCGTTAATCATTGCTTTCCCATTATTCTCGCAATAATCATCCGCGCGAGCGCAATAGAGCAAGAAGTGTATCATAAGAGCCTTAGCCGCGCGCGCGGCGGTCAATTTTGCGAAATGGCTACGATTAAATGGTCAGTTGCAACGCGGAGCTTTTGTAAAATAAGCCTCGAGGTATAGCGTTCCATAGCGGCGAATATAACGTTACGCCGCTGCTGAAAAATTTAGTCGAAAAAAAAGAAAAGAAAAGAGAGAGAGAGAGAGAGAAAAAGAACACTTGCACACACACACATCTGATCGCGAGGCTCTGAACTTATCGGTTCAGCGGGCAGCTAGACCGAGTTCGCTTGCATTGCGCCCGCCGCGAGCATTGCGTAAGTACACCTCGCGTTCGGTTATGCCGCCTTCGCGACGTATCTGTATACATATATATACACGGTGTATGGCTCGCCGATATATATTTTCTTCGATGTGACCAATTTGTCGAATGCTTATATTATAAAACGCTCGAAAAACTGAAATGTAGATTGGCGGCTGGGTAATAATTTTTTTCCTCCCTCGCGCTCCGTCAGTATTTCAGCGCGTTTCAGAATGATATTCTTGCGCTGTCGCGCGCCCGACTTGCCGCCAGGGGAGTGACAGATTGGTAGGGAATTCTCGTTTCGTTCCCTACCTTTTTTTCTCTCTCCCTCTCTCTCTCTCTCTCTCTCTCTCTTCTTAAACTCTCCCCTCTTATTTTCGAAATTGCTTTGAAAGTTCGTGCAATTTACGAAATGTGTAACGTGTCATTTGCATTTCAAATAGGCTCTTTTTAGATTTTTCTCCTCGCCTCTGCGCCGCCGAGACTGTAAATATAAAACAATTTTTTGCAACGTCTCTCTCTCTCTCTCGTTGGCTTAAAACGTCCGAGTTTATTAATTATTATGTCTCATTGACAGGCCACGCTTTTTCTCCGTCTCGATTTTCATTGATTTTTCTTTGCGCTGAAGGATAAATTGATTACTTAATTAAATATAAATTAAACTCCTTTTCAATGAAATTCAAACGCGAACGAAAAGTCAACTCGACGTGCTACCATAAATCTTACAATCAAAAGTATACAACGTCGGATTGATAAACAAGGGAGCCGGATTTAAATGTCAATCGCTTATAGTTTTGTAAGAGTATAAAAAGAAGGAAAGTCAAAATGGTCGATTAAAATTTTCAAGCTCGAGAGATATTATCTTGCCGAATTTATTAGTAAACAATCGAGCGAGCGAGCCTGTTGATGTTTCGCTTTTGTGTTTTGCGCGCGCGTTTATTATTGATATTTTCTTTCTTTTATTCGATAAAAACGCATGAAGTCACCGCGAGTTCGGTAGAAACGTCGAGTACCAAGTGTTATTCCTCGATCTCTTCGCGCGTTTTTTCCCATTTCTGTCTCTTTCTCTCTTTTTTCTCTCTCTCTCCGTGTATTACGCAGACAAAACGGGCTATCGATGCTTCTCATCGTGTACATGGAAAAATTTGTCGCGGTTGACGAAATTCCTCGGTGTTCGAATGTAAATTTTCAGCACTGGAAATTAATTACAACGTCACTAAATTGTCGAGCAATAATTTAATTACAAGATTAGTATTTTAAAACGTGCACGCACGGTGGCAGTATCTAGCAGCCTCTCTCTCTCTAGTTAAGCACCTCTACACAGCACTTATTCAACTGTTATCACTCGCATAAATGTAATTTATTAAAATCAATTGCCACCGGCGCGACTTATTATTTTTTTTACCTCCTTTTTTGCTCTTATACCGTTATAACCTTTTTTTTCCATTCCAATTTCCATCCGAACATAATATTAGTTTTGAGCGCGACACGCAAGATTATAATTATGAAACTTTAAAATTAAGCAACGTCTCAAGATCGAGAGAGGGAGAGCCACACGCAGTAGTACCACCAGTCGTATACATACACCAGAGAATATGTAGCAAAACTGAAAAAAAACGTTCTCGCGTTTTTGCAATAGGCCGTATCGGCGTGTAGTGTGATGCAGGGGGGCTTGGGAAGAAGTAAAAGAAAAAGGTCCAGCAGGCTACGCGTTAACCTATCTATAATTAACACCGACTATTAATTTTACGAACTGAGCGCTCCGGCTGCATAATGCCAATTATACGCTACTCCCAGGGGGGGAATCTAGTAAAAGGTGGCAAGGGGCGAGGCCGATGCAGAAGAAGAAAAAAAAAGGTTCCAACTGCCTCTCCCTATGACGTTACGTAATGTTCTCCAGCACACAAGAGGAGCAGTATAGCTAACACTGGAGCAGTAGCAGCAGGCAGTGCGAAAAGGACCATCTCCGACTTATGTCAGACGCGAAGAGGAGGAGTGAGAGAGACAGAGGCTGGAGGGGAAGGGGGCGAGTGCACGCACGCACTCCTGGCGATAAATTGCGCAATTTTTCTTGGCAACAGCCGAGGAGCCGCGTGTACGTGTTTCCCCTCCTTTACACGCTCGCCTCTCTCTCTCTCTCTCGATGGCTCTCTTTGAGTTATGTGCAGGAGACGCGGAAGTGTACCTTGCGACTTTTCCACGCGACGACGATGACGCGTCCCGTATATAGACGCATCAACACACGCAGAGAGAGATCGGCGTATGCGGGAGAGCGCGTTAGCACGCGGCTACCTGTAAGCGCTCGTATAACTGCCTGCCGGCTATATTGCCGCTCTTGATGATGACGCTGCTTTGCAACGCGGCGCGCACATATACGGTGCGCGCGTTGTTATTTAATATACAACCCTATGCACATGCGCTTCTTGACGTCTCGTTTGATGGATCGTGACGCTGCGGCTCGTTTAAATGCTCCTCTTATAACCGCTTTAAACTTTACGCTCGTTTGTTACGAGAATTCGCTTGATGATTATTAAACAACAACAGCGTCAAAAATTTATGGTTTTTAATGATCGTTATTTTTATCGTTCGACAGACGTGACGTTGGCGCTTTATTATTTGTGAGCAATGTTTTGGAAGACTTGCGCACAAACAGCGTTATTTTTGGCCTTATTAATGCGTAATTGAGCATGACTATGATGATCCGAAAAAAAAATTGAAAAGTAACGATTTCCGTTTGCTCGATTTCATTAATTATTATCCCCTTGGGTGAATGTTTTATTAATGCATTGACAATTTTTAAATCGGCATATAAAGTGTGGAGAAATACGCGAAAGGTATGTTTATTTTCTTAAATCCTAAGAAATGGCCAGTTTAGCCGCATTGTATACGTAAACCTCGATATTCCTCGATTTTCGTAATCTCACCGAGAACCGCCGGTGGCAAAAGTATCTTTAGTTATGAATATTTTATAATGCTTCTGTGCAAATAATCGATTAAACGAACAATAAAAAAAAGTACGAACGTTTTTTTTTTAGTATATGCTTATTCATCCCACACAGCGAGAGATAATTTATTGATGCTCGAGAGCTTTTCGAGAAACAATTTTCCCCGGAGAACACGCGTAATTGCGGCTTAATTTGATTTTTCGACGATTTTTCGATTATCGATCGCAGCAAATTGCCGATGCCGTTGAAACCTCCGATCCCCCCCGGTGTTATTACAGATCGGCTTGGAAAATTATAGCGCGAGCCGATTTAAAAATAACAGCGACGATAAACGGCAGATACGAAACAACGTTCCGATAATTTTTATTATCATCTCTCCCGACACTTTCAAGTAGTCGCGAAAGTACAATAATAACAACAATAAAACGGCTAAACAAAAGCGAGGAAGTTCTAGTTATCCGTTATATTGTCAAGAGAGTTTATATCGAAAAGTCCCCCGAGTGTTCGCGAAAGCACTCGATAAATCTCGCGCGCACGCCGCGCACACGTGCCGTCGACGAAAGCAGGAAAGGTGGGATCGCTTAGCAGCTCGTTTCTTTCCACGCTCGCTTCCCTCCCTGTGAAAACAGGAATAAGACCTAGAGGGGAAGATAAAGAACAGAATGAAGATGAAAAAAAAATAGGTGTCAAAGTCTTCTATACCTAGTCTTGTAATATCCGTCGAAGTGCAACGCTTTGGTGTATATCTCATAGGCATTGCGAGGCGCGCGGAGAACATTGAACCCGGCCGTATTACCTTTTATGTGTGTCACTGGATTGCCGCGCGCCGAATCAGTCAAGCGCGGCCGCACAATGCGAGCAAACGAGAGGCTGGTGTCTTACAATCCGCCGGCGCAATCCATCAGGTCGAATCGGCTAGCCCTGCGGCCATCGATTTCTTCAATTAGCTAAACTTTATGGCGCCCTCCATACAGCCTTGTCGCTGTAAAACTCCGGCTTATATTCTCATATTCGATAGATGCAGGTTAAGCGCGGCTGTAAATCTTTACGGACGAGGGGAGAAAACGAGATTGGACAATCCGTGTAGTTTTGTACGGATATAACGAGTGCGGATTGAGAGCGAGCGCGCTGAGTGTTCCGCCGACTAAAGCACTATTGCCAAATATAGAAATCTCGAGCGTACTGAAGTTCACGGTAATCGCGCGTGCAACTGGGGATACCCGGGCAGAGAAAAAATAAGGTAGCGGACGATGGGAATTGGGAGATTCGGGTGTTACGTTGGCTAAATTAATTTGGTTAATTTTGGAGATGTATACGAATCGATAAAAAAAAAAGTTCGCGGGGTGTATAATGTGAAATTTATCGATTTGTGTCTGAGATTTATCTGTTTTTTTATGTATCGGATTCTTAATTTTTATTGGGATTTTTAAAATTTCTTCAAAATACTGGCAAAAAGATAATAGGAGGATTCTTTAAATAGCATGTGCTTACGGGCATTAGTCACCGGAGGCTTATCCAACCGGACTTGCTTCGACTTCGAATGCGCTTAATAGCAATCGGCGCTATGTGTATATATACCTTTATACACACCGGGATACCGGAGATTACGCGGTAGTCACCTCTATAGACTACATATCTGAAAATTATACGATACATCAGCAAAAATCTCAATATTCTAATAACGTGTTCTAACAAATTTGTCATGCCGCATCAACCGATTTCCATAATCTCGCCAATTAAAAAAAAAAAGGAAGAATCCACTTAACAACGGCCAAACCCTAATCTGCGTCTAAAACGAAAAAAGAATTCCCCAAAACTCCTCAAGGAGGCATCTAAATCCAAACTAAAGCGGGTAAAACCCAGAGCAAAGTACACAACAAGCGCCTCGGTATATACGTTGCTGCTGGAGAGACAGAGACAGAGAGACTACTCTCAGTAGGCACAAGCTCTCCGAATCGGCCGATCCCGCTCGCGAGAGCGCGCGCCGCACTATTTAGCGGGGCGCAAAAAAAAAAGAGGCAGGCGGCTTTGCGCCGTCGTCGGTGCGAAAAAATCTGCACTCATACACTCGTTCGTTCTCGTTGACGCCAGGCGAGAGTGAGGGGGGGGGGGAGGGGAGGAGATAGCCGGCTGAGCCGGTCGACCTTCGGGGCATTAATACAGGAGAGCAGAGAGCCGCTGGTGGCCTAGCCGGCTTTGCGTTTAGTGAGCGCGACTATCCTATGCCTCCCCCCGCGCGTGTCCCCTCCCTTATCCCCCGCAGCGGCTTCGGCCAACTTTCACGTATCATAATACACAGTGAAAGAATGTGGTTTCCCTTTCAAATTACAAAATACTGCGGGCGCTGCTGGAGCTCACCGGAGCAGCGCGTGTTATTGGCCGCTATAGCCGCTCTTACACACACGCGTACACACAGACACATTTCTTTCTTTAGCATTGAGATTAAATTGCTTCTCTTTTTCTTTTTCTTTTGTTTTTGCCTTTTGCTTTTTCTTTTCGTCTCTCGTTCGTCGCGTGCTTTTATCTATACTCTCGGGGGCGCTCAGCTGTGCTGCTGCTGCTGCTGCTGCCGAGAATTCGATTCGCGAACTGCACTTGCCGACTCCGAATCAGCATAATTGGCCCGAGCATCACGAAAATGTTTCCTTTAAATCACGCGCGCGCGCAAGTTTGGGCTCTGGACATGCCATTAACGATTACGCTTTATGTTGTTGAAATTAACAGCGACGCGGGGCATATTAAAATTTCGTCCAATCGTGACAGTTGCAATAAACTCTTCGTTGTCCGCGGAATTTTGTATTGCTTCTTTGGCGTTGATACGAGCGGCAAAAAATGAAAAAAGAAAAATAAAAGTAAATATAAAATTTGAGAAAGAAAAAAAGACGCGCGGCGCTGGCAATTACGTTGAGAGCGTTGCTCGCGCGCGAGTGCGCACTTTTAGACAGGCCGCCTTGACCTCTTAATATAAATTACTTTAAAGATATATTGTAACAATTATAAGGTGGAAAGTGTTTGATTTCCATTTAGATTCGCCTGCTAATGTTTTCTCTGGAATCACCTTTGTAAATATGGTAAATCCGCTCATAATACAACAGATCGAGTGTTCGCTCTCGCGCACACACAGAAGCCATGGGTATATATAGCCTTAATACGCACTTTTACAATTAAAAAAAAAACATGTATATACGCACTTATTGAACCGACTTTATTTCACGAAAGGAGGCCAAGGACGACAGTTAGAGCTGATCTGTACCGTAGGCACTCCTAAGAAGCGAGATTGAGCCCTACGGGCGCTTATTCGCCGATGAAAAAAGAGACGAAAGAAAAATATTAGCATCTCAATAAAACACGAAACCACTGCCAATTTCTCGCCTTCTATTCCCGAGACGTAATGCGTTTATCTTCGAGTAATGTGTATTGTATTGCATCAATCCTATATATTCGTTGCACTGTACAACGCCTTGCTTTGTACGTCGATTATTTTTTTTGCCATTTTTCCGAGTAACGACGGGCAATTGTATCCTAAAAATTGAATCGAATTCAATCGATCGTTTTTTACAAATTTGAATTGCTAATTAATGCAGAATGCCAATTGGAAATATTGAGGTGATAGAAAAGAAAATTTTTATTCTGACAACGTAATTTAAAAAAAAATATTTATTGTTGATTCATCGCGGATTATGCGCACATGGTAAAAAATGAAAAATCGGTATACGTATATAAACAGTTATTTGTATATAAGGCGTCGTGGTTACATATACACATACAGGTAAAACTAGAATATTATAAAAAGACACGTTAAAAAGAACAAAAAGAGAAAAAAAGGTGAGTGAAATCATTGTGAAAGACAATTATCCGCGTACATAAAAGTTATATATCCTTATCGATCGGAATAATAATTGCTCGAATGAAAATCTCAGCAGTTGCATTATGATTCTTATTAAAATCAATTATCCTCAGGCCTTTACCGTAATAAAATGAATTTTTTTTCTCTTTCCCCGATTTCCCCTCTCAGCCTCCCCATTCACCCCTCCCTTACCGCCAGTCATCAAGAGAGAGATAGAGCCGGTATTGAAGACTTTAATTACGACGGCATAATCGCCGAGGATTATTTTTTCCTCCTTTTTCCGCCGGCGCAACGTCCGTCTGTTTACCATGGCATGTGCCCTTTAGGTGAGTATTACACCGGCGAATGATTAGACCTTACGATAGAGATAAAGTTGTCGTTACCGGACCGGTTTACACGCGGCTCTCTGTTCACGTGACGCGAAAGTGTTCACGGCTTGTACACTGCAGCTATAGGGCGGGGAGAGACTGCGGCGGTAGAGGGGCAGGGGAGTGACGTGAAATAAAAAAGGTTTTTAAAAAAAAAACGCCCATAGATCGGTGCGAGTCTTGCATCAAACCGTCTCTCGGCTCTCCAATAACAATCGCTCCGCGGCTTATGAAGCTGTGTTCCCTTGCACTTTCTCTCTCCCGCTCCGCTGGCTCTCTCGCGTCTTCTCAGTACGCCAGGGTCTCTTTGACTTTGTCGAGGCAGCGCCACTTGTCCGGCAGATACAGATTCTCGTGCACGTGGGGAAACGGCGTGTCCCAGCCGGTCACCCTAGCCACCGGTGCCTCCAAATGCAGAAAGCACGCCTCCTGCAACCAACAGACAAAAAGATATCACTAGGCTCTCCCATAGTCATCACGCGCGCAGCTCCGTCTATCTCTATTTTAGCATCTTAAAATTCTAATGGGCTCGCGCGCGGCTATTAATATGCAAATCGGCGTATGTATTCAATCCCCTTCCTTATGGCTTAAACGCGCGATATTGTCTCGTGCGTGACCGAAAAAAAAAATACTGAAAATTTGCAATTCCAATACACGCGGAATAGCGAGATGAAGGGGTGGTAGGGGGGGAAGGATATAGGTATAGGCGCTTATTAATTTGCGGCGCGATGCACTTTCTCCTGCGTTCGCGCGCTGTAATAGCTCACTGTGTGCCGCAGCCGCTGCGGCTGCTGCTGGCGCAGCTATAGTCCGACGTAATCTCCCGGAGGACATCTCTTATTGAATTTAAATCAAATATCCGATCGAAAGTTTGCCAATATAATAAAATACGAGGATAGAGTAGGGGAGGGTTTCACAAACCTGGATAGTTGCGGCAACCTCGGCTCCGAATCCATTAGTCAACGGCGCCTCGTGCGAGACAATGGCTCGCCCGGTCTTTTTGACCGACTGCAAAGAAAAGAGAGAAAAAAAATAGATTATTTTCATCCATTTATTTTCCACTTGGGGCTCCACGTCTCTCACTTACCTCGACAACGGACTCGACGTCCCAGGGCAGGATCGAGCGCAGGTCTATCACTTCGCAGGATACGCCGAGCTCCTTCTCCGCCATATCCGCCACCTCCAGCAGCACGTGTACTTGGGTGCCCCAGCCTATCAGGGTTATCGCCTTACCTGGTGATCAAACGGTAGCCATATCGGTACGTGTGTATGCGCCCGAATTACACCCCCGCAGTTAACTTCGTTCCCTTGCGTCATTGAAAATAAGAAAAACGGAAAAAATAATTCATCTCGTTTTCAACGAGCTTTCACGCGGCGTTAAAGCCACACGATGGGCAGGAGATCGAGAGTTGTTATTAACGAATTTCGAAAGATCTTAATAATGCGGCTCCCCGGCATAAATCTCTCACATTCGCAGATATGGAGACACAATGTGTATATATTTAAATAAATTACCGGTGCACGGTTGTGCAAACCCCAAGGCATATAGCTGCCGTATGTCTCTCTCTCTCTCTCTTTCTATATATATACACGCGCGCGTATATACGATGTAGAAGCGTTATAGGTTTGTTATCATTTTAATTTAAAATATAACCGATCCGTCTTATCTCGATTGCAATTAATATTATAAATAAGCCTGGAAAGAGAGAGAAAGAGAGTGGCACTATTAAATATGAATTTTCTGTGTGGCAAACCTTCCCGCACGATTTCTGCCTTGCTCAGCGGCAGCTTGTAATAGTCCACTGGCACGTGTTCCGAGGCTGTCCGGTACAAGATTTTCGGCTCGAAGAAGATGCACGGATCCGACTCCTCCAGACAGCTCAACAATAGGCCTTTCGCTTGTATCGGCCCGCGCGGTATCACTACCTGGAAATTCCGTATTTTTACGCTGGAACGACTTTTACGCTCGAATGTCAGCAGGAACAGACATAACACGGGAGGGGGGGGGGGTTGAGGAATGCGAATAAGAGACGGACTTTGGATGTCAACATTTTTAAGCGTGTCAAGTGTTGTTGAATTCTTATTTTTTAACAAGAAACAAAAGTGTCTTTGTCGATTATGCGATGTATAACGTTTAGAATCGGCAAGCGTGCAAATAATGATGACAAAAAAAAGAGCAAACATCTCGCGCTTAGCGATCCATTTTTCCCGAATTTTTTCACGTACCACTCTCTGCTACCGGCAAGAACAACAACAACGACCCATAGAACAAGCCCCCGAGTGCTCTTGGACATTTATCTCAATAAGGAAGAGGCAGGGTTGGAACAAAAAGACAGAGAGCTGGCGCGCAGCTCCGAAGATTGATCGAATTCTCCATCGAGACGCAAAAAACGAAGATGCAGGATTGAGAAAGCACCCCCCGGCCCCCCGTGCACGTCCCGACTCTCCGTCTGCATGCGAAATGAGTTTTTTTCGCGTCGACGCGTGTCGTCGTTGGCTATGTCGTCTTTGGTTTTTCCGCGTCCGTATATTGCGAATCGGGTCCAGCCAGGGGCGTATTAATAGAAGCGCGCGGGTGGGTGGGCCGGGGGCGTCGAGGCGGATACGTCGGCGGGCGAGGAGGAGGTGGAGAGTCGGATTTGGCCTCATTTATTAGACATAACTGACCCTGAGTCCGGGCGTGTGCGCGAAGTAAGCCTCCGGGCTCTGGGAGTGGTAGAGTCCACCGTGGCCCACGGCGCCGCAAGGCGTGCGCACCGTCAGTTTGCCGCAGTCCCAGTCGCCGCCGCTGCGGAAGCGCGCCTTCGCCGCCTCGTTCACCAGCTGCGGACAAAGTAGAAAATATACATTTCGCTCTTACCGATTAGCGGGAAAATAAGTTCGAGATTGGCTTACCTGATCAAACGCCGGGAATATGTAGTCGGCAAACTGGATCTCGGCAATCGAGGTAATGCCGACGTTGGCCAGGCCGATGCCGAAGCCAGCGATACCCTGCTCGCACAGCGGCGTGTTGAACACTCGCTGCTGGCCGAAACGGTCTTTTAGGCCAACCGAGCAGCGGAACACACCGCCGAACTCCACGTCCTCGCCGAAAAACACTGTAATCAGTGGGGGACCAGGAGATTTTATTTTTTTCGAGTTTTCGAAGCATTACATTAGTTGAAGACTGTTGCAAATGACGGGCGTGACAATGATTATGATTTGCCGGTCGGAAGATTGTACGCGATAGTAGGTTGTAAACAACCCGATTTTACGTAAAATCACGATTAATAAATTGAACTTTTTTGTTTCGATTAATGACTGATAAAGTTAAAGAATTGGTGATTTATTTTATTTTTTTGACGTTTTAAGTAATCTGTACTTGTGAAATCTGTGCTGCTTATCCTTGTAAACATGTTTTTACAAGTTTTATATTGATGCAGGCGTAATTTGAATTAGAACAGGAATGAGTTATTAAGAGCTCAACAATTATATTTTTTATAATTTACTAAAAAAAATGCATTGAAAAGAAAAAAGATAATGATATTGTGTGATTGTAAGCAAGCTCGTATTTTTTATACGTACAAAACAAAATGAGTCGGCTGTTTACCTGAGCTTTCGTCTTTATGCATATACAAATGTAGCGCTTCGTTTATGGCTTGGCACATATTCATCTCTTTGGCTTCCCCTAAAAAAAAAACAAGGCAACACGCAAACTCACATGAAATTTTCGAAAAAAAAGACCTGGCCTTATTTCTTTCGATGGTTACACGTTAACATCACCGACACCACATGTGCTCAGAATCTCCTATTTAATTCACAAACATTACTCAAACTATCACCTGTTGTTTCAGTCTTGTTATCAGGATAATACTTGAAGTGCACATGTCGATTGCTCTCCTGGCTGGCAGGCACGAGCAGCCGGAAGAATTTTGTAGCGCGCTGCAAACTGTTGCTCGACTTACTAAGAATCATGACGATTGGACCCGAGTTCGTCAACGAATGACGACGATAAGTATCGCGCTCATTATCATCCGGTTATATTTACACGATTACACGATATTCGTCGGCAAAGACCCCCTTCTCGACTTTTTTCTCTCTCTCTCTCTTTCTCCCACTCTCTATCTCGCATACGCACACTCTCTCTTCGTTTTCGTAATAGTATATTCAAACAACATGCGGATATTGTGAAACGGTCACTGATGCTAGTAATTTGAACATCGGAGCGAATTAAAGCAGGAGCGCTGGTATAGCCTGGTAAAGTATATATCTGTATAACAAGTAGCTTTCGACGAGCGTGCTTTTTGAGCTTCTACATAGCTATACAGCCTTTACTATATCTACGCTGGCGGTCGACCATGTTTGTGACGTTTTAGCCAAGAATTACATCACCAAGCGCTGTTATCGCAGAGTTAAATCATTCGTAAACAGATGCTCTACAATGGCATCTGCTTTACCGGCTGCCTTATTTTTTTAGTCAATAGGCGATTTCGAAGAGTTTAGAGATGATTATCTTGTTTAAATTAGAGATATAATCAAAGGAAAAAATTAGTACAACTAAAGTATTAGGAAAAGTGATGTTTACAGTTTCTATGCTTTTCATGAGATAGCACAATCAGGGATGACCATTCGATTTTTCAATCTAGATCGATTCATGCGAATGTATTTCTTACCACGGGAAATTAGATAACCGGTAAAGCAGATATCTTTGTACGTAAATAGAACAAGTTTTCGAATCAATGCTCAAGTTGTCTAATTGTAAGTGTATTAATTTTGAGATACAGAAATGTGATCAAGACAAACAAGTGATCGGTTATTATTAATACTTGAATAAAGTTATTTATTTTTAAAAAAAATTAACGTACAATTTAACTTGTGTAAAAATAAATGTTTATAAAATATATAGTATATTACTTTTAAAAAGTAGATTAATGATTGGTGGGTAGATTAATACTAATGGTCTTCGTTTCCATGAATTCTTCCAGAGAGTCAAGACCCCTAAAAACCAATAAAAATTAAACGTTGAGTTTTTAACAAAAACAAAATTTTTAAAAAGAAAAACGAATCGTTCTTACATCTCTCTGCCCAATCCGGATGCCTTGTAACCACCGAAAGGAGTCTGAGGATGAACTGAGCCCCACTCGTTGACCCTGAAAACCAGTATTAAAATGTTAAAAATATTCAACGTTTTTTTCCCCCTTAGTATAACAAAACGTTTTCCAGCGCTTACCAGACTGTACCGGCTCGGACGGCCTTTGAAAATTCCAGAGCAGTATTTAGATTTTCGGTAAAAACGCCGGCAGATAAGCCGTAAGGAGTATTGTTGGCTCGCTTTATCACCTCCTCCAAAGTTTCGAACTTGAAAATACTTTGAACGGGGCCGAATATCTACGAAAAGAAAATTGAAGCGCATTTAAATAAAATCGTCGCTTTGATAAAAATAAACGCAGCGCAGGCTTCTCTTACTTCTTCCTTAGCGATTGTCATGTCGTCGGTAACATTGGTGAATACCGTTGGCTCGACGAAGTAGCCGACGTTGCCGCGACGCTTGCCTCCAGTTTCACATTTGGCGCCTTCCTTTTTGCCTTTTTCGATCAGCGATAAGACTTTATCAAAGCCTTTTGTGTCAATCTGAAACACGCGATGACTTTTATAAAATATTCGCTGATCATTTCCCACGTTTTTATCACCTTTCCTCGACTACTTGTGATTTTTCACTTTCGATATTTGCAATGTAATGCCTATTACATCGTATATCTGCTTCTTTTGAGATAATAAAGTTTAACAAAGTGTCGCATTACTCACTTGCGGTCCCTGAAATGCATCGGGCTCGAAGGCGCTTCCGACCTTGACATTAGAGGCAATTTCGACGTACTTCTTGACGAATTTGTCGTAAATTCCCGACTGCACGAACAGCCTCGTTGGTGCAATGCACGTTTGCCCGGCGTTTACAAACAGCGACAACGTGGAAAAGTGAAGCGCAGATTCCACTGGAATAACGAGTAAGTGACGCATTATTGATCTTGTTACGATATCGCATGGCGAACAATCGCGTGCCAAGCATTGTTACCACTTACAATTAGCATCGTTAAACACCACCAACGGGCTCTTGCCTCCCAATTCCAAACTGACTTTTTTCAAGTTGGTCTTGGCCGATGCTTCGAGAATGGACTTTCCTACCTAATAAGATAAAAAAATAAACGGTTTGCATATAAAAACGCATCATATTGATAACAAAAAAGATCATCGAAAATCGATATTTTGTAACCCAATCTCGATGAATAAAAAAAAAATAAATAAAAATCATCGTTATCTCAAAATTTATCTTACCAGTGTCGAGCCGGTGAAGCTGACTTTATCAACGTCGGGATGATTCGAAATCGCTGCGCCAGCGGTTGGACCGTAGCCCGGCAAAACGTTAACGACTCCAGGTGGAAAGCCGGCCTCCTTTATGAGACTAGCGACGTACAGGGCCGTCAGAGGGGTTTGCTCAGCCGGCTTGACAATGAGCGTGCAACCAGCGGCTAGGGCCGAGCCGAGTTTTAGGCACAATAGAAGTATCGGGTAGTTCCACGGGATTATGGCGCCGACCACGCCGACCGGCTCTTTTCTCGTCAGCGTGAACACCTTGCCGTCTAACGTACGATTGATTTTTATTCGATGCTGATTTATACTTGTATCGATAATGAGAGGGGTGTGGTAGAAAATTATAATTACCGGCAGGTATGGTTTTGCCGTGAATTTTGTCGGCACAGCCGGCGAAGTAGCGGAGAAACTCTACGGCGTTGATGGTCTGACCATAGGATTGAATGAAAGGCTTGCCATTGTCCAATGATTCGAGACTGGCGATTTCGTTGATGTTCTCTTCAACGAGATTTGCTAGCTGTGAACGTAATATTGGGTAGAAAAAAAGAGCAAATTCACTATCCCGACTTGTTATTGCGGTGTTCATTCCAATCACGGTTTATCTGATAAAGCAAGGTTTATACGTACGTGATATATGAGCCTGCCTCGCGCAGAAGCGTCGAGGCTCCGCCAAGCCGAACCCCTTTCGAAAGCATTTCTCGCTGCGAGCACGGCTTTGTCCACGTCAGCCTTTCGGATAAACAGGAAAATTTTTTTTATTACGACTGCACTAGTTTATAAGGGCAATTTTTGTAATTAATTGCATGCGATATCTCACTTTATCGGATTCCGATACGTTGGTTATAACTTTTTCCGTAGCAGGATTGAGCGTTGAAAATGTTTTTCCACTCGCCGAGTCGACCCATTCGTTGTTTATGAATATCTGCAAATGTGAAATTTATTTTACTTTTTTTACGACCGACAATGATTAATCGAGCTGTAGTTTTAACGATAGAAGAAATGAAAGCTTGTCATGTTATCGTTGACCGTGAAAAATTAGTTTGTTACGCTATCTAATGAAATAGTTGAAAAATTGTTTTTTACAACAAAGAAGTTATAATTACCTTGGTGTACTTAATTTGGGGATTGGGATTTGGAGCTGGTACCGGTGCCATGTTCGATTATGGTAGTTAAAAAGTGATTAACGTAATTAAAAAAAAAGATCTCTGTATCATGTGTTCAGCGGGCCGCTGGATGAGCACTGAGTCGACTGAGTTGCCAAGAAACGACGCTCGGTCTCTATATAGAACCAATCTTCCCCACTTACTGGCGATCCCCACTACAACCGTACCTGTAGGCTGTTCTCAAAATTACAGTGGTCTCTGTTCTAAAGGTTTGAACTTTGATTGAACAGGGCGTGTAAGGACTCTTACGTAATGTAGATTTCTTAATTTTATGACTCACTGGATTTGATTATAATTTGATTTTGAATGTAATTGTACTTTAATTTTTTTTAACTATCAAGGTCTAAAATAAAACGATTCAAGTTTTCTTACTATTTATTATTTTTATTTGTTATACATATTCCTTTGAATTTTAAGAATTTCAATTGAGAATTTCAAGTTAGGAACAAAGTAAATGTAAAATTTTTATGCTAATTTGTGTCAAGTGTTATGTAAGATATTATTTTGATGACTTTTTACAATTTTTATTCAAAAATTTTCCTGCACCACAAAACTGATCAAGGATTAACAGAACGAAATTTTATCCAAATTAAAAAATTTTGGTGTTAAATTTGAAAAAATTAAATTTTTCATTTTGTTTCATTATTATAATACCACAAAATGTAATTTTTAACAGCCTTATCAATCTTCTTCTCAAATTATTGCGATTGTCGTTCGATATAACATTTGTTTTGATTGCATAAGTCACTGCAAATAAACTCAATCGTTTAAAGTATTTGAGATATGCTTTATGGCTTTTAATTAATCCATTATTAGGATTCTGTTAATGTTTTTTGTTCACCATAAGTATTTGTAATATTATAAATGATTTTTGTTAACATCGTTAAAATTAAATTCTAGAATTTAAAGACGACTAAATTATGCAAAATTAGATAATAATTATCTTGATCATTTTTGCTGACGTGAAGAGTCATCTGAGAAAAATAAGAGTCTTTCTATCTCCAATTAATGTAAATTTACATTTTTTGTTCTCTGTAATCATCGAGAATTTGAAAAATGATGTTTATGTAATAGTGTTTTTTTAATTTTTTTTTATAATTATTTAATGTACTTAACAAAAAAATAAGGCTAAAACAAAAACGTATTAATGTAATAATATTGCAATAATCTAACAAGGGTACCAATAGTTGAAGATAAATACAAATTTAATAAAAAATCCTTTTATCTCTCCTATCAACGGCTTATCACCAACTTGTCTGGTAAAAGTTATAAAAAAACTATATCTTACTTTTATAAATAGCAATAATTATATAAAAATTATATTTCACGACTTTTCAAAAAAGTTGACATGGAAAAAATCTGGCAGTTTTGAATTTTTGCGAGTTCTAATTATTGTCAGGTGATCGTAGACGCCTTTATCGGGTATCTGTAGGTAACCGTACACTTCAATTATAAAAGTCATTCTTTTAATTAAACAAGCGATCGTCGGTTTCTTCGGCGAAATGGTATTTTTAACGAATCGGCAGTCTCTTTAATAAAAAGTATAAATTCATTTTTTCAGTGATACAGAATCGAGGGGGCAAAGAAAGTCTTTCGTGCATTCAACTCCGAGCAAACAGAGATACAACTCGATTGACATATCGTTGCAGCTGGCAAAAAGATACGCTCAAGCAGAGCATAATCAGCCTCCCACGAATTTCCAAACGTATACAAAAATACATTGTTCAATTGTTACAAAGCAAAGCCCAGATAATCACGGTGCTGCCCCTCCAGTCACGATAACGCCCATACAATAGCAATAACTTGCGCGCGAAAACTTTAAACAAGGCTTAATTAAATCCATCGTCTCTAACGAGTTTTTCAATAATTTCTTCTTCTGCTGCTATGCCCGGGCGGCTTATCAACCGAGCAAACACGGTCTGTCGTTATTTACTCGGGCGTTGCACGGGGTTATCGACTGTTACGAGGGGAGATGTTACCTTGCAAAGAGATCGCGCGGGCTCGAGCCCCTCCTTTATTCTCGCTATTTACCGCGAGCGCATAAATCCGGCGACCGAGCCAGCGCGAAACTCAGATCTCGCTTGCTTACCGAGTCCGCGGCGGCCTTGGTACTCTGTCTCCCTTCGTCTATAGCTAGTGTATCTTTCGCGCAGCGAAGCCTTATTTGCAAATATGGGCAGCTCCAAGCCGGTCGTCAAGTTCACGAAGGTTAGACTTTTAAAACTATTTCGATAGATTGAACTACCATTTCTACTGATTTGCTCTTGTATGGGAGGATTTTTAGACTCGAACGGAATGTTGGATTGTCTAAACGCTTCTTTTTTGTGTATTCGCGAGGGTATTTGTTGAGCGAATGACGAAAAAGCATTTGGATGCTAGATGTATTTTTTTACAAATTTTATCACCAGTAAACTATAAAATTCTCTTTGAAAAAATTGAAGAACACAGTACACCAACTAGCTATAATTAATTTCAAAAGAATAAAAAATTCTAAAACGACTACCTATTGCTTACAGTTGTTCATCAACAATGAGTTCGTGGATTCCATCAGCGGCAAAAAGTTTCCAACGATCAATCCCGCCACTGGAACAGTCATCACCGAAGTATCAGAGGGAGATAAGGTATTTCCTCCGGGGAGAGCGAAAAAAAACTCGCTACGTCTATCACCTTACTAATCGCTCGTTAAATACGATCCGATGATGTTTGCAGGCTGACGTCGACAAGGCCGTCGCAGCAGCCCGGAGAGCGTTCGCGCGAAATGCACCCTGGCGAACGATCGACGCCTCCGAGCGAGCGAAATTGATGTTAAAAGTTAGGCTCATCAAGAGTATTCGATTAGTCAAGAAAATTTAAGTCTATTTGTATTTCAAAATTTTGTTGTGTTTTTAAAGCTCGCTGAACTGCTGGAACGCGATATCGATTACTTGGCCAGCCTGGAATCGCTGGACAATGGTAAAACGTTCGCCAGCTCCCAGGGTGATGTCTCCGCCAGTGCCGAGGTATTGCGCTACTACGCCGGCTGGTGCGACAAGATTCACGGAGCAACAATTCCAGCGAGTGAGAATTTTGATTGTTTCGGACGAACGTCAATCGTTTTGCAATCTTTTTTAAAAATCTATTTCGATAACGAAAACAGCTTTCAAAACAGATACACGCGTAACTTTCGCATAATTTCATTTCTGTTTACCGCGACGCTTATCTTATCCAAATTTCAACTTCGCTTAAAAACGAAAACCTTAATTAACGCTGCTCGTAAAAAAGAGTCAAAGTTCCTCTACTTCCAGTTATAAAATTTATTAACAAAAGTTATCCCTAAACTCGTCTGGTACACGACAGGCGGTGGTTTCTTCTCCCTAACGCGCAAGGAGCCGGTCGGCGTGGTCGGCCAGATAATCCCATGGAACTACCCGATAATGATGACCGCGTGGAAGTGGGGCCCGGCCTTGGCTGCCGGCTGCACGATCGTCCTGAAGCCCGCGGAGCAGACCCCTCTCACGGCTCTCTATCTCGGCTCTCTGGTCCAGGAGGCTGGATTTCCACCAGGGGTCATCAACATCGTCCCAGGCTACGGTCCGACCGCTGGTGCCGCGATAGCTGAGCACCCTGACGTGAACAAAGTCGCCTTTACTGGCTCCACTGAGGTCGGTTGATTATACACATACTCGTTGTTTGATTAGTCTGCGAGGATTGATAATACTTTTCTCTGGTCGTAGGTCGGCCACCTGATAATGCAAGCTGCTGGAAAGAGCAACCTCAAGCGCGTTAGCCTCGAGCTGGGTGGTAAAAGTCCTTTGGTCGTCTGTGAGGACGCGAACGGTAGGTTCGACATTATTGTTACATCGAGAATATTATTGGTAACGTATGAACGTGTGGCTGTTGCAGTTAAGGAAGCCGCGTCGATCGCTCACTCGGCGTTGTTCGACAATCACGGGCAGAGCTGTTGCGCCGGCTCGCGCACCTTCGTCCATCAGAGCATCTACGAGGAGTTCGTGAAGGAGGCCAAGCTACTAGCCGAGGCAAGGAAAGTCGGCGACCCCTTCGACAAGGGCGTCGATCAGGGACCACAGGTCGATCAGGACATGTTCGACAAGGTCATGGGACTGATAGAGTCCGGAAAGAAGGAGGGGGCAACCGTTGTCACCGGTGGCAATCGCGTTGGCTCTGTTGGCTATTTCGTTCAAGTATGGATGACTTTTTTTTTTAATTTCTTTTTGGAAAATTAGAGTTATTGTTTAATGGGCATTTTTGGATTATTTTAGCCAACTGTTTTCGGCAACGTTACGGACAACATGAGGATTGCCCAGGAAGAAATTTTCGGGCCGGTACAGTCGATCTTCAAGTTCAACACTATGGAGGAAGTCATTGAGAGGGCAAACAAGACCTCGTACGGCCTTGCTGCTGGTATAATTACCAAAGACATTGATAAAGCACTAGCTTTTGCTAAGGCTGTAGAAGCCGGCAGTGTCTGGTATGTCTAATGTTTATCAACAGTAATTTGGTTTATCAAAAGTTCATTGATATTAATGAACTTTAATGTTTACAGGATCAATGGCTATGATCTTATTACTCCTCATACACCATTTGGAGGTTTTAAAATGTCAGGTGTTGGAAGAGAATTGTAAGAATGATTGACCAAATTTATTTACTAGTGTTAGTCTGCTTAATTTTTGGTTATTTAATTTTGTATTTTCTATTGCAGGGGTGAAGAAGGATTACACGAGTACCTTGAAGTGAAAACAATAACTATGCGCACAGTCTCTCTTTAAAACACAAAAAATTTATGGAGTTTGCAGAAAAAAAAATGAGAAACAAAGTACTGAATAATATTTTAAATTTAAAAACGTTTTATATTTTCTGAAAAATCTTGTAATCAAACAAAATAAAAATGCTTTTGATAAAAGTATTATACATTATCATTTATTTTAATAATTTTATTTAACTGTTTAATGATTACAAAATTAAATACCAAGTTTAAAGTTTTAAATTCATTCTGCAAAAAAAAAAATTAATTTTACAAAATTAACAAAGAAACTGAAGAGCTTATTATTATTTATTATCACACATGCGTTTAATTTACCTATACAATAACAACTTAAATAGGTGGTATTCCCAATTCTTCATCGGTATAGGTTCTGGGATCTTTCAGAAACTTGCCATCATAAAGTCCCTGAAATATGGAATATTATTACTTGATCAAAACAAAAAAATACATAGTAGCTTATTAAACATTTTGGTAATTAAATTTTATAATTAAAATATATATTTCAAAAATAATCTAAAATTAACTATTTGATCGTTTAAGAGCTGCAAACAACTGTATACTTGAAACAAATTAACGTAATACATACAACTAGATGAGGCCATCCGTGCCAAAGGTTCCAGTAAAACCACCAGTACATGATAACAGTAACAGCAGTGGCCGATCTTTCAGCCCACTTGGGTGGATTAGGTGAACCTCGGTATTGCCATCTAATAAAATAAACGAGGCATTTAATGTAAACACGTCTTTTTAAAGTCCAGATACGCAGGTAAATATAACCTAAAAAAAATTATATAATAATCGGAGTGACTTACTCTCCACTTGACCATCGCACTTGTTTCAAATTAACTTGGGGATTTTTATTGATGGCACTTCTCGGTACATTTCTCAGAAGGCAGATTGCCCTCGAGCCGATCATCTTGCTGATCGGCTCTGCTGAGAAAATTCAGCAGAGAAGAATGTTATGTTGGCCGTGTATTATTATGTGCGGCACGTATGTAAGAGCAGAACACCCTGCGGGGGCTCTCTCTCTCTCTTTCTCTCTCTTTGATCAAGTACGTCTGTCCACGATGTCAGCGCTCTTTTCTACCCAACGGGCCTGACGCTAACTGCTGCACACCTATTCTGTGCTTTCGGGTCGGCATGTAAGGTTAGAGGTCATCGATAGGGATCGATTGATGAAAAGTTTTTTAAAAGGCACAAGGATCAAGTTCATTTGCCAAATAATCGTCATTTCAATATTCCTTGCAATTTTTTAATTTTTTTTTTTAATTTCTTCCAGACGTCTGTCGACTGAGAATTCCACGTTGTATAAGCTGCGTGGCTCGACGTGAAAACAAATTGTTTATTATTAACTAGGTAAGAAATTGTGGCTTTCTAAAAAAATTGAATTTTATTCACGTAGAATCCGTGAAATAACTCGCTCAATTTCAGTTCACAGATTGACGATTTCGGAAGGAATAAGCAGGTTAAGTGATCTAAACTGTTGTACAGTTTATATTGTAAGAGTCATTTGCTTTGGCTGCCAGTAGATCAAGTATCAAGAATAATCATAGGTTATTAGAAGAGAAAGTGTCATGAAAAATGGAATCTCACAATTTGTTTGGCCAGAAAATGAAACTGTTCATTGACAGATAATAGTTTACATTGGCTTAATGCAAGCATTTGTCACTGATGTGCCTTATTATAACTAGTATGACATCCAGGTTAGACAGACTTTTTATCCTCTTAGAAACTGGAGCTAACGCAGCTACCAAACGTGTTGCTGCTCAGCAATTAGGGGAAGCGCAACGGCTTCATCCTCATGAGCTTCATCACCTTCTGAGTCGAGTGTCCAGTTTATTAAAGTCAACGCAATGGGATACAAGAATTGCAGCTGCTCATGCAGTTCAAGCTATTATATCTCAGGTTCCTGTTTGGGATCCACAACCGTTAGAAAAAAGACTGACCAACGAAGGAGAAGAAACAAACAAGCAAAATGATCATGAAGAGGAAAAAGCTAAAGATGAAGAAGAAGAATTTGTCAGTCAAAAGAAAATAACTAAAAAATTAAGTTTTGATAATTTTAATATGTCTCAAGTTTTTACACAGAGTTTGTATTTGACTGGCTCAGAAGGTAGCGAATATGATCATACATTAATGGAAACTGGAACATCCTCTATTCCAAATGAAAAGATGCTGGCTGAAAAATTAGGACTTCACCCTCATTTATTAGGAGTCAATACTAATGAATTATTCACTTCAGATGATTTTATTGCAAATGTTCCACCAGCTGTTCCCCCAATCAAACCAGAAAAAACTATTGGGGAAACTTTGGAGCAAAATTTAGGGATCAGTAGAAGAGAAATGAATAGAGCTCGTAGAAAAGCTAGACAATCATCTTCAAAACAGCGAAGTAGAGAATCTGATGATCCTGTTGATAACTCCTCTTCTAATTTGGATTTAGTCTCTGTAGAAAATCCATGTAAAAAAGTTAAATTAGATTCTGAAGTTCAAACAGAAACTAGCCTTAGCATTGATGATTACACAATTGATCCAAGATGTGCTGTGCCAGATGCCACAGGTTGTTGGCCAGATACAGCCATTGTCTGGCCCTTTGAAGCTTTTGCTGAAAATCTACTCCAAGATCTCTTCAGTTTAAAGTGGGAAGTCAGACATGGCGCCGCAACAGCTTTTAGAGAATTAATTAGACTTCATGGAAAAGGGGCTGGTAAATCAAGAAATCACACGTTAGAAGAAATGAAAGAAAGTCATAGACAATGGTTAATAGATGCAGCACTTCGTTTACTGTGTATTTTAGGTATAGACCGCTTTGGAGACTACATTTCTGACCAAGTTGTAGCTCCAGTTCGTGAAACCTGTGCCCAAGCACTTGGATCACTTGTAACTTTAATATCTAGTAAAACTAAGAAAGAAATCAAAGTTGAAGAAAATACATCAGCTGAAAATTCTGAAAATAAAAGTGAAAGTGACGAATCTAGTGAAAATTACAAACAAGACATAATGGGACTTCTGTCCATAATTTTAAAACTTTCAAAGCATACAGAATGGGAAGCGAGACATGGTGCTCTTCTTGCTCTGAAATATCTTTTAGCCATTCGCAGTGATTTATTAAAAGATATATTGCCTGTAGCTTTCCCAGCAATTATGCAAGGACTGTCTGACTTTGTAGAAGACGTAGGTGCCATGGCAGCAAGTGCCTTAATCCCAATAGCCTCCGATTTACCAAAATTACTTAATCCTCAGCAATTAGAAACAATTATTTTAAAGCTCTGGCAACTACTCAAGGAACAAGACGACTTAGCAGCAGCCTGCAACAGCTTTATGGGCCTGCTTGCCGCGGTACTTTCTCTTCCCAGCGCTAGAGCATTTTTAACTCCGCAACCACTGTCTACAATCTTGCCTAGATTATTCCCATTTTTAAGTCATTCAAGCTCTAGCGTTCGCAAATCGACATTAGAAACTCTCGAAACATTAGTCGGAGACGAGAAGGATAACGTTACAAATTTCGAAGAGCGATGGGGTGAAGACGATGGGGCAATTCTTCAAGATACTCTGCAGCACGTTTTTCAACGTATTCTCATCGAGCATATAGATAAAATTCAAGAAATAGCCGAACGAGTGTGGGAGAAATTGGTGGTTCAAAGTGATTTAAAATTGCTTCTAGTTGCTTCTTGTCCACTCATAAGCACATGGCTGTGCTTGGCCATGCAGCCGGAGCACGTACCCTTCAATATTGATCTTTTCAAAAACATGACATTTCAAAAGGCATCAAAGGGCCCATCCGCGCCCGCAGAACTCAAGATTTACATGGGAGGCATCGAGACAGTGCCGCGAAACGTTCGCCATTTCAACGTCGTAAGAGCTCGTTGCACAGCTGCCAGGATGCTGGGATTACTATCGGTTTATATTGTCAAGCCAATGCCAGGGGTTGTTTATTCCCCCGAACTACCAAGTCCATCGCTATGCTACGCTAAAGTACTTCTCGCTCATTTGCACTCGCGATCGGCACTGCAAAGAACCTTCGCCGCTCTGACGATGTCGCACTGGGCGACTGTAGATCAAAATAAACCGCTAGAAATACCAGACTGTCTACGAGATCAGCTGTTCGTTTGCCTCAACGAGTGTATTTATTACGATGAAATAGCTAGTTCGGTAAGTCGTTTGTTACACGAATCCCGCGACTACGTAGCCATGTTAAAGCACTACAAATTGTCGTTTCCCATGGAAATCAATACCGAGGGCGTTATCAATCTCGATCAAATAGCCCAATTAGCATCGATATCCACAACAAATTTACGCGTCATAAATCCAAACGACCCGACGGATACGACCTCGAGCAAGACGAAGCTGAAGCCGAAAATCGTCGAAACTCTGGAAGAGCGCCGGCGAGCCTTGGAAGCAGGAGCCTTAGCCAGCGCGGCCCAGCAGCAAGCCTTGCACATAACGGCAATGGCAGCGTTGGCCGGGGCGGCAACGATGTTGGAATGCCTGCCCGAGCCGCCGCAGCCTCTGAATCCGCTCGTCAAGCCACTCATGGAGTCGATCAAGAGGGAAGAGGACGAGGAGCTGCAAAAGCTCTCGGCCAGGCATCTGGCGCACTTGGTCAGTCTCTGCGTCAACAGGACGCCCTGTCCCAACACGAAAATAGCAATGAACCTCTCGATATTCTTGTGCTCCGACTCGGAGTTCACGCCGCGCATCGACATCTCGAACAAGGAGGATATTTTCTACGACGGCATCGTCACCCTGACCAATAGGCACAAGCAGGCCGAAAGATCGGCGTACAACCGGACAAACAGCAGCGGAATAACCATCAACAGGGGCCCCGGAAGACCACCGGCGACCGATATCCCAAAAGAAGACTTGCTGGCTTGCGACGAGCCCGAGGCTAAGGCGGCCAGAACGAAGAGACAAGGGGCAACGGCCGCTCTCACGGCCATCGTCACGTTGCTTGGGGAGAGACTATCCGAGACGCTGCCGCAACTGTGGAATACCATACTGCCGGAAAATCTACGGAATTACAACGCCGAAAAGTTCATGACCGTCGAGGAGGCGAATCAGCTGATTTGCGATCTACAAGTTATGGAAGTGGTCATGCGAAATTTGGACAAGTCGCTGCTGCTGCCCATCATGTCCTGCTTGGAAAATCTCTGTCTTCTGTTAACGAACGCGTTCAAGTACGTAAGGCACATGGCGTCGCGTTGCTTGGCCGTACTTGTGTCTCTGAAAACCAAAGAGACGATGGACGTGGTCGTGGAAAAGATCATAGCCTTCCTCGAGACTCGCAACCCCAGCGACGTGACGAGCAAGTCCGTGGCCAATCCAAACGAAATTAACGCCTCTCGCCAGGGAGCATCGGAGGCTCTAGCCTGCCTGGTCGAGACTCTCGGCGTTAACATCGTACCGTACGCCGTTCGTTTTATGGTGCCGTTACTCGGCAGAATGAGCGACCAGAACCAAGCGGTCCGGCTGACGTGCAGCTCGACCTTCGCGACTCTCGTGCAGCTGTTGCCTCTGGATCCCCGTGCCCTGGACACCTCGCAGAAGATCGAGAACAAGGACAAGGAGCATCAGTTCCTCGAACAACTGCTCAGCCCTCAGAACATTCCGGATACTCAACTGACGGTGCCCGTCGCCGCGAGCCTGCGCTCCTACCAGCAGCAGGGACTCAACTGGCTGAACTTCCTGAACCGCTACCAACTGCACGGCGTCCTCTGCGACGACATGGGCCTCGGCAAGACCCTGCAGACCCTCTGCATCCTCGCCCTGGACCACGACCGGAACAAGCAGGCGCCGACGAGCCTGGTCATCTGCCCGCCCACCCTCACCGGCCACTGGGTCTACGAGGCCGAGAAGTTCTTCAACGCCAAGGACCTGTCGGTCATCCAGTACGCGGGCAACCCGACGGAACGCAAGAAGCTGCGCTCGCGCGTCCTCAAGCACAAACTCGCCGTCGCGAGCTACTACATCGTGCGGAAGGACATCGAGTTTTTCCAGGAGATCCAGTGGAACTACTGCGTCCTCGACGAGGGCCACATCATCAAGAACGGAAAGACCAAGAGCGCCAAGGCCGTGAAGAAGCTCCACGCCCATCACAGGCTCATTCTCTCGGGCACGCCCGTGCAGAACAACGTGCTCGAGCTCTGGTCCCTCTTCGACTTCCTCATGCCCGGCTTCTTGGGCAGCGAGAAGCAGTTCGCCGCCAAGTACTCGAGGCCCATACTGGCCTGCAGAGAGCCAAAGGCAGGGCCGAAGGAACAGGAAGCCGGAGCCCTGGCCATGGAGGCTCTTCACAGGCAGGCTCTGCCGTTCCTTCTCCGACGCAACAAGGAGGACGTGCTCAAGGATCTCCCGCCGAAGATCACCCAAGATTACTACTGCGACCTTTCGGTCATACAGAAGACCCTCTACGAAGACTTCAGGACGAAGCACTCGTCGAACATACTGAACAGCGCCACGTCGTCGGGCAACTCTCACGGCCACGTCTTCGAGGCGCTGCGCTACTTGAGAAACGTGTGCAACCACCCGAGACTCGTGGTCACTCCCAAGCATCCGCTCTGCCAGACGATAGCGAACATCCTGGCCCAGCAGAACAGCACGCTCTACGACATCGAGCAGGCGGCCAAGCTTCCTGCCTTGAAGCAATTGCTCTTAGACTGCGGCATCGGGCAGGCTAATAACCAGCAGTACCAGAACAGCATAGGCAGCTCGTCCGTGAGCGCCAGCAGCGACAACCAGCAGCAGCAGATTAATCTGGTCAGCCAGCACAGGGCGCTGATATTTTGTCAATTAAAAGCCATGCTCGACATCGTCGAGCAGGACCTCCTGCAGAAGCACTTGCAGAACGTCACGTACCTTCGGCTCGACGGCGGCGTGCCGGCAGCTCAGAGGCACTCCATCGTCACGCGCTTCAATTCCGATCCGTCGATCGACATTTTGCTGCTGACCACTCAAGTCGGTGGCTTGGGCCTCAATCTCACCGGGGCTGACACGGTGATATTCATCGAGCACGATTGGAATCCGATGAAGGACCTGCAAGCGATGGACCGAGCCCACAGGATCGGCCAGAAGAAGGTGGTCAACGTTTACCGATTAATAACGCGAAATACTCTGGAGGAGAAGATAATGGGCTTGCAAAAGTTCAAGTTACTCACGGCAAATACGATAATATCGACGGAGAATAACTCGTTGAATACTATGAAGACGGAACAGCTGTTGGATTTATTCTCGCTCGAAAGCACGAAAACAAGATCAAACAGTTCGGTTGTAGAAAATCAAAATGAGACAAATTTCGTTGGATTGCAAGGTGTTAATCGTTCAGTATTGGAAATGTTGCCAGACTTGTGGGAACAGCAGCAGTATGATGATGAATACGATTTGGATTCATTTCTTTCTACACTACAAAACACAACTTAGACATATTTAGCGTAAACAAAGTGTACATTTTTTTTCAAATACGCATGTGTGAAAAATATATTATTTGTACTTACCGTTAAAGTCGTATACATATGTATTTTTCTCAATTTAGTTATACATTTATTGATAATTTCTAAGCTTTTTAGTCAATATTTTCGTTCGCATCTCCGATATTTTTCTTACACACATTATGTTACATTAAGTTTATGATGTATTGAACAAGACGAAGCATCCGCCGTTGTATGCTAATGCGTCTTTGGCCTTATTTTAATAAATTTATCTTGATACATAGTAAGCCTGCCTTATTTTAACAAATTTCCAACAATAAAACAACTAATAGCAAAATTATTACTAAATTATCGCCTGTATTAAAATGTTTGTATTACTGTTATTATAACGAATGAGACTACAACATGAAAATCTAAACGGGAAACGATAAAACATTTATTTTTGCTTTTAATACAAACTATTTCTAAAATTATAATATTTTCTTTGTTTTTTGCAATAATAAGCTTCAAGAATACGAGATTTGAAATGATAACTATTTTAAGAATAATTTCTACAAATTATGTATCGTGGCTAGGCGCTTGTAAATTTTTTTGAAAAACATATTAACAAGCGTAATATTTTAAAACACGAGTTTCAGACTTTTCAACAATATACTGTATACTACTAGTGGCTTATATTTAACTCCTTAAATAGCAATACAACTATAAAATTCATATTTTTGGTGCGACTCAAAATGATTATGATGACGAGAACATGTAAAAATTGTAAATAAATAATAATTTACAGAGTAAAAATGATAAAATATGTGTATTTTTATATTCTTTCATACTAATCCAATGAATAATATGTATTGTAACAAAATTTTTTCAAAACTTTGAAGCTGTTATCTCGAAAATGCATTTTCCACTGTACAGATCACGGTAATTATTTGAAATAAAAAATTAATGAATTTTTCTTTCGCATACACAGAAGTAAAATAGTCTAATACTGCATCAACTATTCCATAATTCTAAAAATAAAAAAAAAAGTTTCTTTTTAATTAATATCGAACATAGAACAAAGAAAAATCGATTAGATTCGTTGATTTGTTTAACCGTTGTTGGCCAAAATTATCGCACACAGCTCCAATTGCAACAAGCTACGTCGCGGATCGGCTGTACCAGAAGTCGCAGAGAAGTAATTCTGGTGTACGGGGAAAGCGTCCCCGTGTTGACTCGTGATTCGCTAGTCGGCAATCGAACGCTCCTCGCTTAGACTTCGGCCACGCCTTGCATTCGCGTTTCGCTGACACGGCGTTTCCTCGGGGACGTCGTGTGCTTATGCCGCCGTCGCGATATCTTATACGCTCGCTTGACCTTTTGAGCTCGCAAAGCCATCGCCCGTGACAATTCAAAGTTTTTCTTTTTAGTTTGAATACGATTGAATAATTTTGTTATTGAGTAGGAAAAAAATAATAGGATTTTTACAGAATAATTCAACTCGAGTAGATTAACAGTTACGATTATTTTCTTAAGTATATGTATATGAGATATTTAAATTTTGTTCTACTTTTACAGATGATTCTTTTTTTTTCACTTTACTTTATTTGACTATCTGCTCTTATATCGAGCTTCATGTACAACGTCAGTAACTTATCGTTGCACCTATGTAAACGTATATTTGTGGGATTACGTGATTCTCTCAGCTTTGCTATTCGTATCAAAAAGTCACACATATTATATGCACTTGTAGCATTTTTTTTAAACACTGACGTAAAGTGTAATGAAATGGTCACTAATATTTCGTTTTCAGGAGAAATAATAATTTTAGTCGTATTCGACAAGCTCAACATAAGTTCAATGAAATGTATTTCACTTTGCAATCTTTGAATAGTCTAAAAATAATTCGTAAAAAACTTGTGACCTTTTATCTACATTTACATAATAACTTACAATTGAAAGTTCAAAAATAAAAAATTCAGTTTTTCAAGGTTACAATTACTGTATTTCTTTTAAAACTAATTTTGAAGTTTCTCAGACTGTTTGAAAAGTAAAAATTTAGAACACATTTTGTTTAAAACATTTTATTTTATTTAAAAAACAAATAATATTTCTAAAAACAACGTTTTGTAAAAAGAGTAGAAACTATAATTTTTTATTGTTCAAGAGATAAACATAGTAACTATGTTTTCGACGAAACTTTCAGGGTCTCACTTTTCAACGAACAAGAATTTTTATGGTTTTTTTAGGCTTTGGGGTAGTTATCTTTCAAACCCGTTTACCATTTACGTAATATTTTTCTTCATCTATAGGAATGTTTACTCCATAATTTTTGTTAGCTGCTTCTGGTTTTACATTCTCGCTGTTACTCGCAGCTACTATGTTTGATTCGTTTTCAAAGCATCTTCTAGTTTTTGAAACAGTTCGTTAAACTCCTCCTGCTAAAAAAAGCATTATGGATATTTAGAAAATTTAAAGAAACTTATTGATTTGATTGTTAATACTACTGTATCATTTCGTTATTTTTTTGTTTATAAGACTAACACAAAAAACCAAGAATACCAAATAATTAAATTTGTAATAGATTACAAATACTAACTTCGTTTTCTATTGGTAAAGCCAAGACGACAGTTGTTGCCAAGAAAAAAACGATGAATCCTTTGGTAAACATGATTGTAGCTTGAGTTTTTTAACACTGTAGTTTGTATTATTGATTCCTCTGTCAGACTATCCAAGTATTTATACCAAAATTTAAACTCTCATGTAAATGCACGTGGACCATTCATGATATAACACTTTACCTTTTGTGATGTTGGCACAGCTGTACAGTGATATGATTTTTTTTGACCTATTAAGAAGATACATTAATAATTATTCAATCAAAAATTTTAAAATTTTGTATCCAATATTCTTTGCGTTAAATAGTTGAATCAACTGTTTGATTTGTAAAATGTTTAATAACGTCAGACATGTGACATTGACACAAATCTATTATTTGATTAAGTGAATATTGGATATTTATTAAAAACTTCCTTGTCAGATAAAAATTTTAACTGTATGATTTGTATGTGTCTTTTAAGAAATAGCCTTTTAAAGGAGTCACCTGAAAAGCATGCAGTTTTTAATTTGTTTATGTCAATATTAAATAACGACACCTTAACTTTAAGATAAAAATGTCGAAATTGAAAACTCTAAATGTTCATTTTAGTATTGACTCGGATTTACTCAGCTCAATGATTAAGAAAATTGTGTTTTTTTTTTTTAAATAAATGTAATAAAATTTTTGAGAACAGGTGTTTTCGAAAACGAAATTAAAAAAAAAGCCTTATCTGTGAATAATTTATGCTTTGATAGCAAACAATAGCCTTAAATGTTTTACTGCCACGTACGAACGCCGTTAATGTTTAAAGCAGTTAAAATGCTAAAGACATCAAATGTATGGTAACAAGAGCTACATATTGTATAAATCGAAATTATTCCAATAATTATAAAAGAATAAAAATCGAATAATTAAGTTTATAATCTTTGTTATTGCAATAAAATTTTAGTTGAAAATCTTTCGTTTGTTTTGGAAACACTATTTCATTGAAAATTAACATGATTCTTTTCATGATTTTTGTTCTTCAGATCTGGTAAAAAGAAAAGTTTACTTTGCGATAATATCAATTTTAATAAAAGTTCGATTTTAAAACTTATTAAAATAAAATATCTTTTTATACTAATAATCATCACTAATGACGTGTAAATTTATTAATGTATATTCAACAAATTAATGTGTACTTTACTTACGGACAATTCGTAAATGGCATCTGTACATGAAACTTTATAATTTACCATTGTCTGAGTGATCATGGATTGGAACGACTAGAAATTTTTATTTCTAACAATGTAATCATTTACTGCTATTTTGGTAATTTCCTTTGATATAAAAGAAAACATTTTTATAAATACTCCAACTCATTATGAGTTGGCAACTAAAATCTCTTATTTTCAATTATTAATATCTCCAACGAAGTCAGGCATCTACTCGAGTAGTCCAGCCATTCGCGTTTTATATAAAACTTGAAACCTCCTGCCGGAGAACTGCTTGGGCCGCGCAGTGGAATGTTAATAAAAAAGAGCACGAAGCCAGCCAAGAGCCCCCGAGTCGCATTTGACAAAATTGCTCGGGCCACTCTGGCGTCGGTTTTATACACGGCTGAAAAAAGAAGCGCGAATGAAATAAGTTAACGGTCGAGAAAAAGGGAGTATTCGCCATTACTCCCGGGGACTGCGCGTATAAAGTCTCGTCCTGCGCCGTATAAGCCGAGCCAGCGACGTTATCTCATTGGCCGATGCGCCAGTCCGGAGGGCACTCGGCACCGGGGGCTGAGCGCACTGCGATCCCCTATCGCTCGCTCGCTCCCGCCGAGATTGGCCGAGCCGTCGTATAAGTTGGCGACGAGGCCGCCTTTACACCCCGGCCCCCTTGGACTTTTACGAGAGAGCCGGCAGCTTGGCGGCGTTATACGGCCGCCCATATACGTCGCTCAAGCCCCGGGCTCGCGCGCGAAAAAAGCCCCTCGTTCTCTCTCTGCTCGGGGGAAAAAGGTCGCGAGCCCGCCCGGCGGAATGTCTTCTTCGCTCCCCTTTTATTGGGCCTGGTTTTACTGTACGCCGGTCGCGCTATCGGAGAAGAAAAGGGCCGGCGATGGCGGCGGCAGGGTTGCATTAAAAATCCAGGCCTGCCCGGAGAATCGGCCCTTTTTCCCCGGCCGCTTTTCTCATCTCGCGCACACGCGCCTCATTTACGACTCATTCTTTCGCTGCTCTTTCCGAGCAGCCGGTTTATTGCAAGTGCGGGGGATATGCGGCTACGTGTTTGCCCATCGATATGCCTCCTGGCCCTCGATGCCGATCCTTCTCTTTCATCCGGTTGCTCTGCGAGCGTCTCCTTTTTTTATTGCACCAACACCCGCTTCTCGCAACAATATTCGAAAAGACAGAGGATGACTCGGTGTTTTTTCTCGAACGTATTTCTTGAGAATAGTGTAGCAGGCGATAGGTGGGACACTTGGATTCGTCATGCCACTTCGTGCTTGCGAGGAAAATTACGCGAATACTCGCTGCGTTTTATCACCGAGTCAGATGGGATGATATTATTCCCATGTAGATTGAATGTCGTTTCGAATTTAGGAGATATTTTATCTAAAAGTTGTTTCAGCATAAATTCTGCTTTTATTGAACTAGAGACTGTAATTCATAAAGAGATGATGAAATTAACAAGATTTGGTTCATGCTTTGCATTTACTTTCGTTGTAGGAAATGTAAAATAATACGAGATACAATGTATTAATGGTAACAGAATAAAAAATTGTGTTATACAAAGTGTAGCTCTGTTTTTTAGCATATTTTACTATTGAAGTTTTTACAGTTCGAAAAAGGAAAAATGAATCCATATACATTCTTAATTTTTCTTAAATTAAACTGAAAATACTTAGGTTCTGTAAAATGTTGAATGAAGAATATTATCATAGTATTTCAAATAATAAAATGATTTAGCTGATTACGTGCAATAAATCTTATAAATTCAAATCTGTAAGTTTAACACTATAATTCAAAAATTAGCAAAGTTAAATTGTTTTCAATGTTATTTCATACATTTTATACTGTTATTTTATAAAAACACAGCGTAATGAAATAAGTAAAAAAAATGTTTCAATCTTTAACTATAAACTGCTTTTAATATTATTATTTTCGACAAGTAAAGATCGAAGGAGGGACTGGGTCTTATTTTAACTTATTTTAACTTTTGTTTTACTGTTTGTTGCTAACAGTTAGACAGCGTGAGCTTAAATAAAAATAACACGTACAAAGCAAAGATTCAAAGCGAAAAATGATTAGTTCTAACTAAAAATTTACTTTACCATATACTTAAAAGAAATGTTTAATAAATGTTTAAAGTAAATGTATACTTCTTGTAATATTGACTATCTATTCACGTATCCATTTTATTCTGTAACTTTACGATACACGTCTCTGAAAAAAATTGTAGTCTTCCTTTTTCTCTTAGGTTGCTATGGTTACGAAGGTGGCCATCATGGGCGAAAAGGACCAATCCGAAATGACTTGGAGGATGTCGCATGGTACTTGTTTGATATTGATCTTGCTGGATTACATCAATGTAAAGAATGTTCAAGCGAATAAATATCTATCACAATAATTAAAAAAAATTTACTGTAAAAGTATAGCAGCGTAACTAATAATTTTTTTGTAACAAAAAAACTACATTTTTCGTTAAAAAGAGTTATATAAAATTAATGGTGAATCTGCTGTGTAATTTTTTAAATAGTAATTCATCTTTATAAAATTCGAGAAAAATTCAAAGTGTAAGTTAATCGTAAAACTGTAATCAATACTTTATAGTTTTACAATTTTAATAAAATTAGAAATTTTAAAATCGTAAAAATATTCAAACTAAACGTTTGGTTTGTTTTGAAAAAACAGCAAAAAAAATAACTGTGCTTCGGTAGTATCAAATACTTATTCTTTATCATACAACCTTGCAAGTAGAGTTTTATTGCAAGCATGATATTCGTAAGTGTCTAAACAAAACAAACGTTGCTAAATTTTTAGCATTAATAACTAGCTTAAACTATGTATTCGTAAACATATTAATAAGTATGTCAAAATTACAATCCTTATATATTTGTATTTCGTTACGTTGTATCAATAAAAACTTATTATTCTTAAATTTATCTATTATATTCTCCTTTTCCTTGCCAATGAAGCTGCGATAGTTTGAAAGTCAAAAATCAAATGACTTGAATTATGTTTCAAATTAGATTGTAGGCCCTTACTTGAATGAAATGTGCAGCGCCTACAATTTTGCAAAAAGTTATTGTTGATATTAATACATTCAAGTACCTATAAAAATAGTTTGTTTTTACTTTTCAAAAGCTACTAAAATAGCACTATTTAAGCATTGCCTACGAGCTGTGAATATTGGCAATTGACCTTGCAAGCTTTGTCGTAATGTTAGCAAAAATGCTAGTACATTGATGCATAAAGTAAACATCAAGAAAAAAATGGTAACTCCCACTTAAACCTCAATGTTTTTCTGCTAAACAAAAATTTATTTAGTACTTCGTGACTTTGCCAACAAATATTGTTGTATAAAAAGAAAATGTTTAGTAAACCAAAGTTAGTTGAAATTTAACTATTACAACCAGTTAAGATCCTGTACCAAATTAACCGTAAGTATATCGCATTAAAAATGTTTCATTTGATTGAATTGACTATGAATTAAATGAGCCTTTTTCAAATATTACAGGTAGATATAGTCTTAAAAAAAATGATTCTAAAAATTCTTGTGGTATGCTTAGCGGTCACTTTTCTTACAGGAGTTACAGCGCGTAAGAAATGTGGCAAATCTGGAGATTCTGTACGTGGTAGACTCATATTCAAATAAAAATTGTATTTTACCCTTCCTTAAATATAGATCGTGCAAATCAA
This sequence comes from Anagyrus pseudococci, assembly GCA_030522585.1. Lineage (NCBI taxonomy): Eukaryota > Metazoa > Arthropoda > Insecta > Hymenoptera > Encyrtidae > Anagyrus > Anagyrus pseudococci. The sequence goes on from JAPYYQ010000860.1 coordinate 43,524, forward strand.
AATTAATTAATTATTCATGCGGTTCAGAGTAATTAAATTGTTCTCTACCATTGACATAATTATGTTACAGTGTTCTAACGCAACTGACTGTTGCACTGATAAAGGATTAGTATGTCATAAATACGCAAAGGTATGCAGAAACGTAATTACATCCGAGGAACTACAAGAAGGAAAAGAAAGACTACGTCCAGTTAAAAGTGGTAACTGCGGAAAACAAGGTGATCCTGTGAGTACTTATTTACTTCGAACGTTACGTAGTGTGCTTTACGAAATTACTAAACTACGTTAACGATAATTAAAACATCTAGTGCTCCTCTAAATCTGACTGTTGCTCTGGAAAAGGATTGGTTTGTAACAAACACGCTAAGAAATGTCAAGTTAAGATTACATCGGAAGAACTTCAGGAAGGAAAAGAGAGGCTACGTCCAGTTAAAAGTGGTAGCTGCGGGAAACACGGTGATCCTGTGAGTGATTAATGCTTTTGAACAATACGAGTCATAAAATATTAAAGTTATTCTCGATTATAATATTATACGTTGTAACGATAATGTCAATTTTTACATGCATATAATCATCATAGTGCAAATCTGAGTCAGACTGTTGCTCCGACAAAGGCATAGTTTGTAATAAATATGCGAAGAAGTGTCAAGTTAAAATTACATCCGAAGAACTTCAAGAAGAAAAAGAAAAACTACGTCCAGTGAAAAGTGGTAGCTGTGGTAAACAAGGCGATGCTGTAAGTAATTATTACTTTTTATGATGATACGTGATATAAAGTACTAAACTTATCGTAATTACAAATATACACGTTATACTGCCAACGTTTTATGTTTTATTTACTAGTGTTCCTCGGAGTCTGACTGTTGCTCCGGAAAAGGACTAGTTTGTAACAAATATGCTAAAAAGTGTCAAGTCAAAATAACATCCGAGGAACTTCAAGAAGGAAAAGATAATCTACGTCCAGTTAAGAGTGGCAGTTGTGGAAAACATGGCGATCCAGTAAGTTTTTCTACTCATTTTCAACAATTTTATTCCAATAATTAAACTAATCTTTAATATTCCAAACGACCGTTGTACCACTCATATTTTTTTTTATTTATTAGTGCTCCTCGGAGTCTGACTGTTGCTCCGATAAAGGCATAGTTTGTAACAAATATGCTAAGAAGTGTCAAGTAAAGATAACATCCGAAGAACTTCAAGAAGAGAAAGAAAAGCTACGTCCAGTTAAGAGTGGCAGTTGCGGTAAACACGGTGATCCAGTAAGATATTGTTATTTTCAAACCATACATGACATAAAGTACTACAAATATCAAAATTACAACTTAATACGCTGTATTACCAACAATTATTTTTCAATACTAGTGCTCCTCGGAGTCAGATTGTTGCTCTGGAAAAGGCTTGGTTTGTAACAAATACGCTAAGAAATGTCAAGTTAAAATTACATCCGAGGAACTTCAAGAAGAGAAAGAAAAGCTTCGTCCAGTTAAAAGTGGTAGCTGCGGTAAACATGGCGATCCGGTGAGTTCTTATTCACTTTTAATGATTCCGGCTCTATTACTATAATAATATACGCCGACCAAATCGTACATAGTACCGCTAACGTTTTTTTTTACATGTTCTAGTGTTCATCTGAGTCAGACTGTTGCTCCGACAAAGGCATAGTTTGTAATAAACTCGCTAAGCTATGCCAAGTTAAAATTACATCTGAGGAACTTCAAGAAGGTAAAGAGAAATTACGTCCAGTAAAAAGCAGTAGCTGCGGAAAACACGGCGATCCTGTGAGTAGTTACTTTTTTAAAGATTCTATTACAGTTACTAAATTAAACTGTGATGACTAAATCATACATACAGTATAGCTAACAGTTATCTTTATATTGTTTAGTGCTCTTCTGAATCTGACTGTTGTTCAAGCAACGGATTAGTCTGTAATAAATACGCTAAGAAATGCCAAGTTAAAATAACACCTGAGGAACTTCAAGAAGAGAAAGAAAAGCTTCGTCCAGTTAAGAGTGCCAGTTGTGGAAAACACGGTGATCCGGTAAATTTTTATATTTTTTTTAAACAATTCCATTCCAATTATTAAACTAATCTTCGATGTTCCAATCGAACATAGTATCGCTCATATTTTATTTATTTACTAGTGCTCCTCGGAGTCTGACTGTTGCTCCGACAAAGGTATAGTTTGTAATAAACTCGCTAAGCTATGTCAAGTTAAAATTTCATCTGAGGAACTCCAAGAAGGAAAAGAGAGACTACGTCCAGTTAAAAGCGGTAGCTGCGGTAAACAAGGTGATTCTGTAAGTATTTTTTTCGTTCTGACGATACACGAGGTCACAGTTACTAAACTTGTTGACGAGTGAATTATGCACCATATCGCCAATATCAATAATTGCATTTTATAGTGCTCATCTGAGTCAGACTGTTGCTCCGGCAAAGGATTAGTTTGTAACAAATATGCTAAGAGATGTCAAGTCAAAATAACATCCGAGGAACTTCAGGAAGGAAAAGAAAATCTACGTCCAGTTAAAAGTGGTAGCTGCGGTAAACACGGCGATCCTGTAAGAACTTATTAAATTTTAACCTTTTTTCCAAAGACGTAACTGATTTACGATGATCAAGTCATACATAGTATTGTTGACGTTTATTTTTACATTTTCTAGTGCTCATCTGAATCTGACTGTTGCGCCGACAAAGGCTTAGTTTGTAATAAATATGCGAAGAAGTGTCAAGTCAAAATTACATCCGAAGAACTTCAAGAAGAAAAAGAAAAACTACGTCCCGTGAAAAGTGGCAGCTGCGGTAAACATGGCGATCCTGTAAGTAGTTATTTTAGTAAAAGGTTACTTCGTGTAAACTATATGATTACGCCATCACGTTTATAGTAAATCATACTTTAAATTGAAATCTTTTATTTTTAGTGCTCTTCTGAATCGGACTGTTGCTCTGGCAAAGGATTAGTCTGTAATAAATACGCTAAGAAATGCCAAGTTAAAATAACATCTGAGGAACTTCAAGAAGAGAAAGAAAATCTACGTCCAGTTAAAAGTGGTAGCTGTGGTAAACACGGCGATGCTGTAAGTTATTGTTATTTTCAAAACATACATGACATAAAGTACTAAAAATATTAAAATTACAACTTCATACGTTGTACTACCAACAATTATTTTTTAATTTACTAGTGCTCCTCGGAGTCAGATTGTTGCTCCGGCAAAGGATTAGTTTGTAACAAGTACGCTAAAAAATGCCAAGTTAAAATTACATCTGAAGAACTTCAAGAAGAGAAAGAGAAGCTTCGTCCAGTTAAGAGTGGTAGCTGCGGTAAACACGGTGATCCTGTAAGTAATTATTACTTTTTATAATGATACATGAGGTAAAGTACTAAAATTATCCTAATTACTAATGTACACGTTTTACTGCCAACGTTTTATTTTGTATTGTCTAGTGCTCATCTGAGTCAGACTGTTGCTCCGGCAAAGGATTAGTTTGTAACAAATATGCTAAGAAGTGTCAAATAAAAATAACATCCGAAGAACTCCAAGAAGGAAAAGAAAATCTACGTCCAGTTAAAAGTGGTAGCTGTGGTAAACACGGTGATCCGGTAAGTACTTACTTATTTCTGACGTAAATCAGTCAAGACAACAAGATTTCCAAATTACTTTAGCATTTTTCGTATTGTGCATCGTATCGTAAATGTCAATATTTTCTAGTGCTCATCTGAATCCGACTGTTGCTCTGGAAAAGGATTGGTTTGTCACAAATACGCTAAGAGATGCCAAGTGAAAATCACATCTGGGGAACTCGAAGAGGGCAAAGAAAAACTTCGCTCAGCCAAAAGTAAAATAGCAAAAGGTATTCGTAAGCTTGCAAAAAAGATTCTAGCAGTAAGTCGTTCTAAGGAGGTACCAGAAGCAGCATGAACTGCACCGTAGAAGTTTCTAACATGACATTATGTCACATATTAATGTTATTGTTAGTAATTTTTGAATAAACAACTCTAATATCCAGTATAATAATAATATTATTAGAATTAGTCGAAGAAATTTATTTATTTTACTTTTAAATATTTAAATTTGATACTTATTTCTATTATTTAATAATTAGCCCCACCTAAATTATAATTAGTGTTGCATGTTAATCCCTTTAAAATCATTGGAACAAAACTGAAATTTCTTCAATAAGAAAGGCTCACTGCGTTGAAACCACCTCTTTGGAAAGTTACAAATCTAATTATACAATTCTAATTATAAAACCATGCAAATACAAGCAGCGTTTTTTGGTGCTCTGATGATAACTAATTGCTTAAGAGGTAATAGGAGAATCGATAGCTCAATATAAGATAACGTGGAAAAACGCTCGATAAATACCAATGGGCTCTGCAATTTCTAGCTTATCGACTTCCGCTTTGCTGACGGTAGAGTTGTAAGGGTGGGAATGTAGATGGAGTCAGTGAATAAGAGTACTACGGCTGCAGATACAGATCTATTTTTAAGGATATTTTTTAAATTAGCTCATCATTTAACTGCAGGTAGTAGTCTACATGTAATGAAAAATATTTTGTTTTGTTTATTAATTTATGCTTTATTAACTTTATTTTTTAATTTATGAACTAAAACTAATAGAAAAAATCCTGAGGTTGATAACAGGATTTTTTAATGAATTCATTATAGTTTAGTTCACTGTAACAAAATATGTACTACATTTTATTACATTTTTTAAAAATCTTTCGAACAATCATAATGTTTTTTAAATTAATTTCAACAATTCTTTTTCTAACATTTTACGTACTCCACAAAATTGACAAAAGAAACACAATCAATACGTCTTGGAATAATCTCTGCTATACAACCAGGATTATCAACATTATCAGTTTTAGCAGTAAAATCGTTTTTCTAGAACATACGTTTTTTTCCGGCGTGCACACGAGACACAGAGAAATAGGCTTGATTCATCGGCTTTACCCAAGAGAGAGAGAGAGAGAGAGAGAGAGAGAGAGAGAGAGAGAGAGAGAGAGAGAGAGAGAGAGAAAAAGATATTTCACGTTGAAACACACGCCTCGAAATGTGTCTGCAGGTGTTTGCAATGGGGCTGTGGTAATGAAAAGTCCAAACAGTACGCGGCGTTCCGAGAGCCGCTGGGATCGAAAGAATCTGCAGTTCCTTGCGGGCAGCCGTTACAACTCGTGTATACTCCTCGGCAACGCGGTCTCTCTTTCTCTCCTTGAGTTTTCTAGTTAAAACTTTTGCTTCGCCACATAGTCAAGCCCGCGGTGTCCACCTTCACTCGTGCCTGTTCGGTTATTGTATTCCGCGTCGTGTGAAGAAAAAGAGGAAAGTAGTCCTCCGAGTGTGCTAGTTGTCGAGACTTATTTTTACTTTGCAAACAAGTGGATTGAACGTTTGAATATTTAATTGTTTAATTTGTGAAGTGTGTGCGTGTAAGACATTTGTTACTGTAGTTATGGGACAAGGTATTTTTGATAAAAGTATTATTAGAAAAAATTTTAAACGATTTCAATAGATGTTCAAGATGTGAATAAATTTGAAAATCATCCATACATTTTGAACTGTTTAGAATAAGACTTCAAAATGGCATCAAAGACAGGATGAAATTTCTCTTCTATTTATTCCGGCTTAAACGATTATAGCGTGAATAAAAATAAAATATTAATATCACACACATACATCTATCTAGAAATAAATCTTTAATCATCCATCAAAATGACTAAATACGTAATAAGTATTACGTAAAACGCTCGGGTACGTGAATATCTAATTTGACTCAGACGGATTTGTGCCGAGGGAGTTTATAAAAAGGTGCGCGCGCGCGCTGGCAGTAAAAGTGCAGTTAAAAAAATTGTTGATACACTTAAAAATGATATATTGAACGTGGCAAATGAAGTGAGCAGGCTCGCGCGCGAGAGAGTTTGTATACACAACAATCGAACGCTTACCGCTTTATGCCCGTCATAATTAGCTTCGTTAAACGAAAAGAGTAACCGAGGAATTAGCTTGCCGGTAATAACATGGCTATTTATTAACACGTGAAACCAGACGCCACGACGCCAGGCAACGACTTGACGCGCTCGTTTATACGCAGTCATCTTTTCGTCATATCATTGCTTTGTTGCGCGCCTCGGCATATAAGGCTTTTGCAGTTATCCGACTTTTGGAATGACGCACTTCCGCTTTCTATGGTAATGTAGACAGCGAATATTTTATATATGTATATCTAATGTCAATTTCGAATTTTTAACAAAAAACATCTGATGCGTTAATTTTTCGTGTATAGTCATACGATTAGTTTCATACGTTTTTCTATTGTTAATATAAATCGTAAAATTCTGAAAAAATAACCTATTAATTATAAGTCGTACAACTGTTATTTTAGTTGTAGTAGCAAAGTTTAAAAAATCAAATAGAATACGTTATACTTTTAGCCTGCTATTCATCAGAGATAGAGGGATATATGAGGGTGCAATAAATACCTTCGCAGGTCTAACATCTTAAAATCCCGCAGCTCGAAAAGACCTAACCAAAAATCCAAAAGGCGAACACACGCTCACTCGTCCAGCAGTCTCAGTCGAAAAGAGCCAAGAGTCCCATTCGCCAGGCAGAGAAGAGCTGCCAAAACGAAGCGCAACTCTCTCGAGGCCTAGATGGTCCGACCAACAGCACAGGCAAGTCATTCAAACCTGAAGAAAAGTGCGAAAAACCGCAGTGAGAGAGACCAAGCGAGGAGCGACGGCTGTTGCGGCATAATCTTCGAGGACAACAGAATTTCTCGGCGGGGAAGAAAGCGATATATATATCCGCGGGGGCGTATAGCTAGTGCGCGGGCGGCAACGGCCTCTTAAATAAAGTCTCTTTACAGGCTGGCACAATGTTCGCGTAGCGACCACTTGCTGCTAGCCCTCTCGGCCCTCTCGTATAACTCAAGAGGTGCTTCCGCGATGTTGATTGCACTTCTCTCGGGGAGGGCGTTCTGCGCGGCTGCGACAATAATTGAATGCATCAACGCCGGATAGCCCGCGAGGCTTGTCTCTCTTTCTTCCCTTCGGCTTGTTACACATCGGCCAAAGAGCTTTATTACCTTTCGCAGCTTTTAGCCCGCTTGCGCGCACGCCTCGGACGATCGGAGCGCCTTCCGTCGGCAAACCGCTTGCTCTCCATTATGCCGGTCCGACGGCAAGCGTGTGCGACCGCTGTAAGGACGTTGCCGTTGAAAATGTCGGGGTTTTTTCTTGGCAGAGATGCCTTGGAGCGGTGGCCAGAGGTGAGCGTTGAGAAATATTGTTTATTGCAAAAGTGTTTATTTGTTGTTTTGGAAAAGTAACAATTTTGTTTATATCGAATAATAAACAAATTTTATACGAGTTTTTGTTTAAACGAAAAATAAGGATGTAAAATTGAGGGAATACGTAATGGTGAATGATGTGTTTGTCGAATTAAAAAGATTCTTGACGCAAGCGAGTGTAAGGAGAAAACAGTCGTTATGGTCAGCCAGAGAGAGATATGGTAGCTTGATGTTTCTCTCTTTTAATCACGTTTATTTATAGGAAAAATATCTAGTTAAAGTTTTTTGCCGCGTTCGTACGACTGCAAATTTATTCTTCCCGATGATTTATAACATTGTAAAATTAGTTTTAGGAATATTGAATAACCTCCAGTGTATTTTTTTCAGAATACAAAATACAACACTTTGTAGCTATGTTGAGCACGAGCATACTCCAATACACGATTAGTTTAATTTTTCACTTTAATATTGCAAATTTTTTCTCTATTGTTTATTATTTTACCTTGTGAAATACAATTTTGCTTAACTTCATTCATCCCGTGAAAATAGTTGCAATAATTGTATATCAAGTTTTGACATTAACGAGACACTACGAAATTCCCAAGTAATTGTTGCTCGGCTAATATATTCAAATATAAAAGTTGAAAGTATTTTCTGGTGAAAAAAGAGGAAAAAAAGCCCCAAAGTAATAACCCCCGCGTGTGTTAAATTTTTAATTTATAGTCTGATTTACATAGTTTGATCAGGCTCCTATCGTCTTTCCCATAAAAACAACCGACTTAAATACCCTTCGCCTCTCCGCTCGCTCACTCGACTTATCCGGCCACTAAATTTCCTGTCGTCTAACGTCGCGCGACCATAATACCGCAGAAAAAACACACAGAATCCATTTTCTCTCCGACCGAGAGAGCGCAGATTAGTATTCAAAATGACTGGCCGCGCAGCAGTGGTTACAAGCCGTTCCGAGAATCCAAACTCTCTCTCTCTCTCTCGGCACAAGCCCAAGAGTCATTGAGAAACGGACACGAGAAGCAGAGGGAGAAATAAAAACGGACGGTGGGAATAAAACGAAAAATCGACGAGTCCTCGGCATCGGGGGAAGGGGGTAAAGGAGTCGGTCCGAGATTTACTATTGGAGATTTCTCCGGAGATCCGGGCAACCCGCTCCCAAGTCAAAGGTGATTTAAGATCCTTGCATATATATGGGAGCCTCTCTCTCTCGTGTGCGGCCATCTAAGCACATTCTCAACGCTCCATCGCGATGATGCGGTTGACCAAGCCCCATCCTTGGCTCGTCGCGCGCTGAGAAAAGGGGCAGCGCTCGCCACCGGATTCGAGAGCAGCCGCGAGCTAATGGCTCTGTGCTTCGCCAATAATCGCGCGTTCCGCGTGGAAACCCGGTAAAATACGTGCCGACTAGCCGGAGCTTCTCGAGCGCTCTTATCCTCGTTTCTGTCTATCTCTCGAGAGAGCCTCACTCTCTGCCATTACACGCAGACAATGACGCTGGCCGCGCGCGGGCATAAATATTCGCGCGCGCGGGGCCGTAAACGCTACCGCGCGCGAGCGCAGATGTATCTCGGCAGGGCCCCCGAGGCTAGGCCTCGACTTGCTACTTTTACACACTGCTCGCTCTCGCGTCGCGGCCTTCGAGTTTCCTTTCATGCAGAGAGAGAGCGGCGGGGGCCATTTTGAGCGCAAACGCGCGATCTCTTTTTCCCCCCTTTCAATCTTTTTTTATTTTAGTTTTTGCTCGCGATGTGTACGTGCGCAGCTGTATGCGCCGGGCGCTTCGCTGCCCCACGGGCTCCGACGGGCTTTTGAATAATTATATACGTGCCCGCCGCTTTTACGAGCCTCGGCGATCCGCGCGCCCCCGCCTTCCTCCCGCTATGCAAGCTGCCGGCTCTATAGGCCGCGCGAGCTATACGCTCTCCGCTTAGGCGAAATTGGATTTTGCCGGGAGAGCGGCCAGTTTGTAATTACGCGTATCGGGAGCTGTTATGTGTACCGCGCTACGTTAAATTATCGTTTAGATCTTTTTTTATGGACGCAACGTTGGAATGTATATCTTGTCTACAGCAGTGAGCGAACGTGTTGGTTTTTTTTTAAGAATTGTTGATAAATTATAGATGTAACGTTTTGTTTTTTTTAGGGAGTGGGCTGCTCTTTTTGTTGAATATTTTTAGAAATTAACAAATTAAAAGTATTTGAAGCGATTGTTTGAACAAAAGTTATGCTTATGGAATATTTAGTTCTTCGAAAAAGATATTTTTTTAGTTTTTTATCTTACACGTGAACGATGACAACTCGAATTCAACCAGCTGAGCAATTTACTTAGCCTACACGTATAGATTTGTATAAGTAAAAATTACTATATTGTATAGGTTTTTGAGGACAGACTCGATGTATAGGGGAAATTTACTACACGTATAATACTTTTT